>CM031963.1:30523773-30546273 GCA_018749465.1 Paracanthobrama guichenoti
ACTGCATGACTATCTGGTGCAGAGCATTCAGTGGTTGACATGCGTTCACTCTGCACAATGGATCGGGCGTATGAGGGGTTTCATAATGCATGACTATACAAGAGTAAAGAATCGCTGATAACCTGCCCAGTCCAAGAAACTACGTTCATGCCAACCAAACACGATTAGCGAAACTGGCGCAGATTCATGCGTGCATCAGACCGGAGTTCTGCGCAAGACTGGAATCATTATTGAAAATTATAGCCTGCAGAAAGCTTTGCATGATTCAAACTGTCTGTGTGCCGAATTTGCAGCGAAAGGAGAAAAAGAAAAAACAGGAGAGGAAAATGGTTAGGATAAGTGATTGTGTTCTGCAAAGGTGAGAGTTGAATACATTAAATAATTTTGCAAAGGTTGTTGGTGGCTTGTCATGCAAAATGGTTGTGCTTTGTTTCTGCTTGATGTAATTGTAAATATACCACAAATATATCTAGATCATCAATAAACTAAAAATCATACAGAACACCCAGTACAAAACAACTAAAACCAACAGAATGCTTCTCTCACAACCCCTATAACCAAGAGTCTCCTGTAAAGCCTTGCCAAAGACAAACACGTGCAAGCAGGTAGTTTCATGAAGAAAATGTCACACAACAATCAACACTGGATTATTTTTTGTCATATTGAACCACCAATAAGGCAATGTGCAGACACATTAACATTGGTCAGAACAACATCAAAGTGAAAGAGGCACGCGCATAATGGATATTCAGAAAAACCTTGTTCTCATACTGTTGGAAAAACATTACAAGTAATGGACTAGCTGTGGATGTCGTTGGATGAAGTTATTATAAGAGATAGAGGTCATTCCAATTATTTGCTTTTTTTGCAAGTAGCTATATATGGGGTAGAGGCATAGTTTTAAAGTATTCCTTATATGTTGGACTTTACAGAGATCCTTGCACATGCTGAGCATGCTGTCACAAATGCCTGCTTTATGAGATTAGTTTGGGATGAATCAATTAGGAGAAAGTTACAACGCGCGAAGAACATTTGCAAAATGTCAGTAGTAATGATGTGAGAGCAGAATTTTTTCAAATATAAATGAAGGAGCACATCAAATGGCAGTGTGTGTGCTTAAAAATAATTTGCTGTTTTGTTGAATGGCTTTTCAAATGAGAGTATGTGCTTTGATATAGACCCTGAATGTAATGTCGATTACTGATTGATTGATTGATTGATTGATTGATTGATTGATGGGTTACTCAGCACAAGCTAAAAACAGACCCATCTCAGACCTGTCAGAAGGATTTCTTTCCTTTGAAATAAACATATAATAATAAAATAAACTGGATAAAAAGGTTTTGTGAGAGTGAATTTAATAAAGGCAAAAGTAACACAGAAAAATAAGGGTTTGTTTAATAATCAATTAATAAAATGTAAGCAATTTTGTGATTTAAAAGCAATTTGGCTTGTGGCTGTTGTTGTTGGTGCCAGACTGGCGGTCTGAGTATTTTACAATCTGCTCTGGTACGCACAGGATTTTCTACACACAACCATTTCTTTAGTTTTTGCACACAAAGAATGGTGTGAAAAGCGAAAAACATCCGGCATGCAGCGGCAGTCCTGTGGGCGAAATGCCTTGTTGATGCTAGAGGTCCAGAGGAGAATGGGCCGACCAGTTCAGAAAGTTGATAGAAGAGCGGCACGGCTGAAATAACCACTCGTTACAATCGCTGTGATACAGCGTGGGCATTTGTGAAGCCACAACACGTGCAACTTGGGCGGCGGGGATGGGCTACAACAGCAGAAGACCTCACCGGGTACCACTCATCTCCTGACCACAAATAGGAAAAAAAGAGGCTACAGTTTGCACAAGCTTTCACAAAAAATTGACAGTTGGAAGACTTGCTGGAAAAATGTTGCCTGGTCTGATGAGTCTCGCGATTTCTGTTAGAGACAATCCAGATGGTAGAAGTCAGAAATTTAGGCGCAAAGCAGAATGAGAACATGAGATCCACATCATGCCTTGTTACCACTGTGCAGGCTGGCGTGGTGGTGTGGTGTAATGGTGTGGGGGATGTTTTCTTTAGCACCACTTTAGGCCCCTTAGTGCCAACTGGGCATCGTCTAAATGCCACGGCCTACCTGGAGCATTGTTTCTGACCATGTCCCATCCCTTTATGACCACCATGTACTCCATTTCTCTGATGGTTACCACTTCCCAGCAAGGATAATGCAACATGTCACAAAGCTCGAATCATTTCAAAATTGGTTTCTTTGAACATGATAATGAGTCTACTGTACTATAAATGGCCTCCTCACAGTCACTCAGGGGATCCCAACCCAATAGGGAGCATCTTTGGGATGTGGTGGAACAGAAGCTTCGTGCCCTGGATGTGCATCCCACAAATCTCCATCAACTGCAAGATGCTATCCCCTATCAATATGGGCCAACATTTCACAAAGAATGCTTTCAGCACCTTGTTGAATCAATGCCACATAGAATTAGGAAACGGATCTGAAGCGAAAGAGAGGGGTCTGAAGCTTACAGTATTAGTATGGTGTTCCTAATAATCCCTTTAGGTGAGTGTATATGAGTCAATGTTACAGCGATCGGCTATGTATAGTTGCTACTACTTGTATATGTTTCAAATGATGAAAGCCACATTTGAGGCGATGAATGATAAACGTTGGATTTCACTGCCCAACATACTGTAATACCACAAAAAACAGCCATTAATGATCTTTCCCTCACGGACTGAGTGATTCAATGTTTAGTGGAGCTAGTAATTTTTATATCTGCTCAAATCGTTTGTCATTTTTAGCACATTCTGAATTCACTAAACACAACTTTGATTTCATATGCATAAATATTCTTAACCAACATGAGGTTTGTGATATGGCACCTGCTATCCAAATCACATCCAGCCTGAACTGTTAACACCACAAGGCGGTCGCCGATCTGGTGCGTGTCTTTTGACCTCTCTCATTGCTGGGGCCTCTTCAGCCACAGAACTGTCACTCACTGGATGTTTTTTGTTTTTCTGCATTCACTGTAAGCTTGAGACTGTTTACTGTGCGTTAAAATCCCGAATCAGCTGTTTCTGAGATATAAACCACCTTGTCTGCCACCAGCAATCATTCCACAGTCAAAAGTCACTTGGATAACATTTCTGCTCAACAAGGATCGGGTTTATGACACATGATTAGCTTAGTAGATATTGGCATTAACAAAAACATCTCTATAAGTATACCAGCTGCAATTCATGATGCAATTCATCAACTGACCGCTAGAGAAAGGCTCCAAAGAGAGTCAATCCCATGAGTCCCCCTATGTCAAAATGCCCAACTTTACAGCAGAAGGAGAAATATGTTAACAGCCTGGTGTTTTTTAGTCTATACAGCTAATTTTGCCCTTCATGACAACTGTGAGGCGGGTGAATTTTTTTATAACTCATCCATTTAAATTATATTAAACCTTAAGTTCTGCATAATTAAGGAAGTGGCAGCTTGGTGACAGGTGGATTGCGCTGCTGTGTCACTACCTTACGAGGGCTAGGTGGGCGTGGTTTCCAGCAGCCAGGCACCTCAGCTTCACCCACGTCCGCCTCTTTTGCCCATTTTGGTTGGTGGTGAGTGATGTGCTGCCATGATGGTGCGGCCGGCTCTCGCGTCCACTGCAGGCTTCAAAAAGTAACATAATAACGAGAAAACAGTCCGCGGACGCCCGGACACACTAGGATTTAGTACCTGGATTATTACGCAGTTATTGTAATAGTGATGTACTGAAAGTGGTACGTTTGTACCCGAAAATTAATTTAACAAGCGAAAAACCACGACAATCAACACTCAAATATAACCATTTGAATTGCACATAAGGTAGTTTTGCGTAAACATTTGAATGATATAATTATGTTTATACTCAAATGTATTATACGTATTTAAACATGTAGAAACATTTAAATGATAGCTGGTAGTAAAAACTTTACTCATGTTTATTCATGTTTATCTTGTGTACTCTAACTTGTACCATAGAGATGATCACCGCGCTCCTTATTTGACACTTGAACTGAGGCAGTTACACTGATTTCTGTGACAATTCAAACAATGGATGTTGTTTTGACAGCGTGACAAAGAACAGCTATAGCCGATGTTACCATTGAATTATGTGACCGTAGTAGTCGCACTTGTCACAGAAATTCAGTGTTAACTTTATCGACTTAGCTGCTTATCTGTCCGATGTTTGAATTTCAGTGATGAAATCGACTGTTTCATATCAAAAGTTACTAAGCACAAAGCTTATGGCGATTATTGGATACTAGGTGGCAGGCGCACTACAAATATTATTTAGTGAAGTTTTGTTCAAACAACAAATCAATATCTGTCAACCCAGCAGACGCGTATACAGTCAAAACACTGCATCGGAGAGGACTTAATTAAATGTCATCATTTTGGTCAATAATTTCATTCACGAACAACGCGATCTCTTTCGTCTTGCTGCGCTTGAATGGTTTAAAGCAATAAGAGCGTGACAGAGGATGACAGAAAAAACGGATGCTGCTGCGTTAATTGAGTTAAATATTTTTATGCTTTAAACTGAAAAAATTAATTGCATATGTTAAGCTAATTTTGACAGCACTTTTATTTATATGTATATATATATATATATATATATATATATATATATATATATATATATATATATATATATGTATAACATATATATATATATATATATACATATATATGTATATATACATATATATGTATATATATAAAATAAAAATTTAACTAATTAATCGTACATTTTATGTAATTAATCCTAATCGCACATAACATATACAGTTATAACATGAAGATATTTTTTATATTGTAAGAATTTCACTTTAATCTCAAATTAATAGAAACAACATAAAGAAAGTTATTTTTTTTTTTGTTTAATGGCATCATTTTATGAAACAAGGCCTGTATCACCCGATACTGTGACTGATGTCTCTATGAAATTCTTTTTTTCCCTCAATTTTAGTCATTAATTATAGCCATTCAGCATTACAGTATAATTGAAAGCTATACATTTGAACATTTATTAGGCTTTAAAAAATATAACAACTTTTTGTTTTGATGTTGTGGACACACCTGGGGGCGAGGATACTTTTTGTTATTTCATATATAGTATTCATCTTTACAGTATAATGTAAAATAATATTGCATTAGATGTTTTGTCTATTGAAACACATGACAGATTTGACAAAAGCTTGACTTGACAGTAAGATTAGCTTGAGTTGGGATGCATATGTGAATGTAATACTCAAACAGTAACATCGCCAAAACAGTTTCAGCCTAAACTGAAAATTCATTTTCAGCTGAATATTTGGACTTCAAATTAATAAATCCTGGATTTTAAAAGATTAAAACACTGTCATCATTTGTCTAATGCAGGTACTCCATTTCAAGATGAAGAGGACATGTTCATGGTAGTTGACTCAAGCTGCTGGGAGGAGATCTGCACGTTTACCATCTACAACAGAGCGTGCACTTTACAGAGAGCACTGTGAAGCACTTACGTTGTGTGAAATCGCCCTGGCTTTTGCACTACCTGCAACAAACACATCATCCACAGGTAACGACTGCATGTAAACTGCATAAAGGTTTGCACATCCAGTAACACACACTCGAACAGGCAAAATTACACAAATGCAAAGATATTAGTCAGATGCTAATGTACTGTTGCCTTTTGATACTTATACTGTTAATAGAGCTGTTGAGTTAATATTGCAACTCTACACAGTCATGCCTCATAAATGAATTTTTAAAGCAGCTTTGGTTTTTAAATCACATAAGTTGCCTAAAGGTTGTTAGCTATGTACTGTAGTAGTAGAGTTTGTGGCAGTTCTTTTAACTCTTAAGGTGTTTGAAAATATGACAAATATTATGGCTTAGCCTTAACATTTTAGATTAGATGCTTTTAAGTGAGTAAAAGTTTCACATTACCAATACTTTAATTTAATCCTGTAAAAGCATGATATATATGTATATATATATATATATAAATGACTAATTAATCACAAATTTTCTGTAATTAATCGTACTGAACATTAAAGTTTTTTATATATTTTTATTTTGTAAGAATTTAATTTAATCTCCAATTTAATGTAGAATACTTGTTTAATGGCATCATTTTATGAAAAGAAGGCCTGTATCACCCGATACTGCGACTGATGTCTCTATGAAATAGATATTTTCCCCTCAATTTTAGCCATTAATTATAACCATTCAGCAGCATTACAGTGTAATTGAAAGCTATCAAATTTGAACATTTATTAGGCTTTAAAAATATAACAACTTTGAAGTTAAGAAATTTGAAACAATCATCACACAAACCCATTATAATAAATATCACATTTATCTATACCCCCTTCAATATATCAGGGCTCAATGTTTTATTGGCCCAGTCAGATTTATTGCTTGCCCTGTCAAAAATGTTATTGTTTTCATTGTTTTGAACCATTGTGAACAGTGCTTTAAGATCTTTAGGTAGGTCCAACACAGGCGTGTCCAACGTTTTTTTAAAAGGGGCCAGATTTGATGTTGTGGAAAAACCATGGGCAGGATACTTTTCTGTCATTTATATATATATATATAGTATTCATCTTTACAGTATAATATAAAATAATATTACATTAGATGCTTTGTCTACTGGAAACATATGACAGATCTGACAAAAGCAGCTTGACGGTAGGATTAGCTTGAGTTGGGTGCATATGTGAATTTAATACAAAGAGGAGCCCTATTTTACCGATCTGAACGCATGGTCTGAAGCTCACAGCGCAGGTGCGCCTTAGGGCGTCTGAATCACACTTTTGCTGGTTGCGACGGAAAAAAGCGGTCAGTGCACAAATGTGCATGGTCCAAAAGGGTCATACCTAGTCTCTTAATGAGTCATAGGTGTGTTTGGGCATAATGTGCAATAAACCAATCAGAGTCTCATCTCCCATTCCTTTGAAAGCCAGATGCGCTCACACCATTGTGGATTCACTATTTACATGGCGGAATATAGACACCGTCAACCTATTGAGTCAGTTTAAATACATGTGTGTATTGCCAAGATTGGTCAAATAATAAGCCAATGTCATTCGTCATTACTGCAAATAGGTCATTCTGATACATGCAATGACTATCCATTATAACGTTTGCATTTTTATCTTTATGTACACAATAATAATCTTTTACATTGTAATCCTTTAATTTTTCATATTTAAAAATGTCCTGCTGCACGTCCCTGTAAAAAGTAACAATATTGCTTCCATGAAGTGACCGATAAAGCTGCATGTCATCTGCATAGCAGTGGTAGCAGAGAGAAACCATGTACCTATTACCATTTTTAGTGAAGTTGTGTAAATGGAGAAAAAGAGAGGAGTGAGCACTGAACCTTGAGGCACCCCAGGCACCTAAGACTGAAGCTACTGAAGTACCGTGCCTGTGATGCCCAAGTCCAGAAAGGGTGAACCAGAGGAGGATCGGGTGGTTTACAGTGTTAAAGGCAGCTGACAGGTCTAGTGATGGGAATAAAGACAGATGATCTGGAGTTCGCTGCTTACCAGCCATAGCATTTCAGCCACAGTCAGCAGGGCGGTCTCTATGGAGTGGTTTTTGAAGCTACACTGGTTGTCCTCAAGTATGTTGTTTTTTGAAAGGCAGAGAGCTGTTTGAACACAACTCTGACAGAAAAAGAAGAAGAGACTGAGTTGGTATTTGTATTTTAATGCTGGCTTTTGAGCAGTGAGGTTACAAGGGTCTGTATATATGAGGTAGGAAATTTGCAAGTAGTGAGGGATGTGTTGATAATGTGAGTCAGCGTGAAATAGCAATGTTGGTGAGATCTCCTGCAGAAAGGTGGGCTGGGATTGGGTCAGAGAGGGACAGGTTGTAGGATGGCTGGAACCATCGAGACCTCGTTTTCTGTGAGGGCAGAAGCAAGAGAAGAGTGGAATGTGTGTGGGTGGAGGTTGGTTGTGGATAAGTGGTGCAAGAACATGTGTGCTGATGGTTGCCACCTTGTTGGTAAAATAGCTGGCAGAGTCATCAGTCAAGGAGGAGAGGTGGGAGGAGGTGGAGAGGGACAGAGAAGAAAGAGGAATGTTGTGAGGAGAGTAGAATGTTGTGAAAAAGATTTGTCTGTCTTTACATACCAGTTTATATATATATATATATATATATATATATATATATATATATATATATATATATATATATATATATATATATATACATACACTCAAATATATATATACACTCACCTAAAAAGTTATTAGGAACACCTGTTCAATTTCTCATTAATACAATTATCTAATCAACCAATCACATGGCAGTTGCTTCCAATGCATTTAGGGATGTGGTCCTGGTCAAGACAATCTCCTGAACTCCAAACTGAATGTCAGAATGGGAAAGAAAAGGTAGATTTAAGCAATTTTGAGCGTGGCATGGTTGTTGGTGCCAGACGGGCGGTCTGAGTATTTCACAATCTGCTCAGTTACTGGGATTTTCACACAACCATTTCTAGGGTTTACAAGAAGAATGGTGTGAAAAGGAAAAACATCCAGTGTGCATGACAGTCCTGTGGGCGAAAAAATGCCTTGTTGATGCTAGAGGTCAGAGGAGAATGGGTGACTGATTCAAGCTGATAGAAAGAAACCTTTGACTGAAATAACCACTCGTTACAACCACGGTGTGCAGCAAAGCATTTGTGAAGCCACAACACACACAACCTTGAGGCAGATGGGCTACAACAGCAGAAGACCCCACGGGTACCACTCATCTCCACTACAAATAGGAAAAAGAGGCTACAATTTGCACAAGCTCACCAAATTGGACAGTTGAAGACTGGGAAAATGTTGCCTGGTCTGATGAGTCTCGATTTCTGTTGAGACATTCAGATGGTAGAGTCAGAATTTGGCATAAACAGAATGAGAACATGGATCCATCATGCCTTGTTACCACTGTGCAGGCTGGTGGTGAGTGGTGAATGTAATGGTGTGGGGATGTTTTCTTGGCACCCTTTAGGCCCCTTGAGTGCCAATTGGGCATCGTTTTAAATGCCACGGCCTACCTGAGCATTGTTTCTGACCATGTCCATCCCTTTATGACCACCATGTACCCATTCTCTGATGGTTACTTCCAGCAGGATAATGCACCATGTCACAAAGCTTGAATAATTTCAAATTGGTTTCTTGAACATGACAATGAGTTCACTGTACTAAAATGGCCCCCACAGTCACCAGATCTGAACCCAATAAGGCATCTTTGGGATGTGGTGGAACGGGAGCTTCGTGCCCTGGATGTGCATCCCACAAATCTCCATCAACTGCAAGATGCTATCCTATCAATATGGGCCAACATTTCTAAAGAATGCTTTCCAGCACCTTGTTGAATCAATGCCCACGTAGAATTAAGGGCAGTTCTGAAGCGAAGGGGTCAAACACAGTATTAGTATGGTGTTCCTAATAATCCTTTAGGTGATTGTATATTATACACACACACAATATAGCACAGGGCTAATATGGCTCCATACTCACATTTGAGAGAGGGGTGACACTGGCACCACTAATTTGTACAGTTGGTGGCGCTGGGCCTTAATTTGGTGACACCAGTCATGGAGCGGTGTAAAAACATGACAGTCCAAACATGTTTAATGCATTCATAAACTCATTACAAATACAGATAGTTTTCTTCTTCTTTATATACATAAACATTCTTTTTAATAACTTCACCATATTCTTAACATATCTTTACCTTATTATAAACCGTTAAAGGGGTGGTTGATTATAATTTCACTTTTTTTAACTTTAGTTAGTGTGTAATGTTGCTGTTTGAGCATAAACAACATCTGCAAAGTTACAGCGCTCAAAGTTCAATGCAAAGGGAGATATTTTCTTTTGTATAAATTGCTTTTTAAGGACCATAACAAATGGCTGGTAGGAACTACAACAAGCTTCTTCACGGGTTGGTGATATCACAAACCCTAAAATTTCCATAAACCCTGCCCCCGAGAACCACGCAACAAAGGCCATGTTGAGAAGAGGAAGAGTTGTTGTAGTCGAGCACATTTGGGATTAAGCTCAAGCTGTCATCCGTCTTTCACATTTATTGATACCGTATGAATACAAATGCAATAGCATGTCATAAAGCAAGATGACAACATCAGTTATAACCATAATTAAACTAAACTATACCGTTCTCTCTTCATGCAGCAGATAGTCTCTGGCTCTGTGCATCTTACAACAGTTCCCTCACAAGTGGTTTATAGATTATCATGACAGAATATGCTAATCAATGACTTGAAGATCGTTAACTCATAAATTCATTAACTAACCATTCAGAAACGTCCTGTCTCATTCTACATGTTGTCACTTCTTCTTGAGTCTCTCCATCATTGTCCGACTCCGGTTTGATCATAAAAGGCTGAACAGTTTCTGATATTTTCAGTGCGTGTCTGCGTGAGGTAATTGGAGCTGCTAACACCAGCTCTTGAAGCTCCGCCCTCTTCTAGAAAGGGGGCTGGGAGCAGCAGCTCATTTGCATTTAAAGGGACACACAAAAATGGCACATTTTTGCTCATCCTCAATAATTGACAATTTTAACATGCTATAAATCTGTGGGGGTATTTTGAGCTAAATCTTCATATACACTGAGAACATCAGAGACTGATTTTACATCTTGTAAAAGAGCTACTTTAAAGTTATTGTAAGCAACTTTTTCTTAATTTGTTGTAAAAACTTTACTTTAACAGTAAAAATATCATATTCTTGTGCCGTAATCACTACAAAAGTCTGAAGATATCATTTGGGCAGGACTTTGGCCTTCCAGGCATTTTCCTTTGACAGCCACTGACACTGCACTTTCCCTGGCATCAAAGACTTCCAGTTCTGGCCCTTCTATACTTATTCTGATGAGGTCTGGTTTGAGACATGACCTCACGTCAGACTTGATCCGCTTCTGTGCTGAAAAGCCCCTCTCACGCACAGCAGAGGACACAGGGAGCACCAACATAATATGAACTAACTGAAGGATGCTCTAAAGAATAAGACAGATACAATGCTTGGGAGAACATTGCTTTAAGTAACAGAATAAATGTGATTTATTAGAAAAAATGGTGTAAATATTTTATAGTCAGAGCAGGTATGTTCCAGTATGGTTCCTTTGACAAGATCCATGAAAGAGACTGATCATTGTTTTCGGTGCCTGAAACTCCTCTTTAGCTGGATCATGGTCACATCCATTCCTAATAATAAAATGAGAGATGGTTAGTATTGTGGCTAACATAACCTGATCAAGGCTGATCTTAAGAGGCTGGCCTGGCCCCACAGAAGTTGTCCTTTCCAGGACAGGAGAAAAATGCTTAATCAGAAAATCCATAGTCAGGAGTTTCTCTTTCTCAGTTGTCCAGGAGTCATGATTAAAGATGTTGAAGCATCTCATTGCCTTGGCATCAGGTGTTTCATGCACACTCTCCCCACTGTGCCTGTCAGCACAAATAATATAAAAATTCATAATGATTAATAGTGATATAGCATAATTTCAGTACATTGATGCTGCAGAATGTCCAAAAGGCATTTTGGAAAGTGTTTAAAGGTAGAGTTCACATTAAACTGACTGATCACAGAAAAAAACATCAGCAGGGAAGTGGCAGAAGGCTAAAAAAGTCCCATCCTCCATAGGGCCCTATTTTGCCGGTCTGAGCTCATGGTCTGAAGCACACGGGCGCAGGTGCACTTAGGTTCAGATTGGTCTGAATACACTTTTGATAGTTTAACGACGGAAAAAATGGAGGGTCCAAAAGGGTTGTCCTAGTCTCTTAAGAGTCATAGGTGTGTTTTGGGCATAACACTGGCTTCCTGTTGATTTTAGAGTGCAATATAAGGTCTTGTTCATGGCTTTCTCCAGAGTATGTTTCAGGCCTGTTACAACATCACTGTGCTGCTAGACCCTGAAGAAGTCTCTTTTGAATGTTCCTTAATCACGGTTGAAGATCGTGCTTTCTCTGTGGCAGCACCAAGCCTCTGGAATAGCCTTCCTCCTCATATTAGATCCTGTGACTCGTTTTAAATTCGAGTTAAAAATGCACCTCTTCTCTCTTGCTTTACAACTGCCCATAGGGGCTTGGAGTCTGAAGAGAAGTGACGTGTTGGAGTGTATTGTCAATTTGTATTGGTCATATTTTGTTTTGTAATGTTGTGTAAAGCACTTTGGTCAACTTGTGTTGTTTTTAGGCAGAATTTGCGAGCAGAAAAACGTAATGCTTCTCTAGCTAGGCATTTTTATCTTTATGTACACAATAATAATCTTTTACATTGTAATCCTTTTATTTTTAATATTTGCCATGTTTGTGTGCTGCTGCTCTGTGTGTGTAATAATCAGAGTGTATGCGCATTGTGCACCGCCTATAGGCACATATTACTAACCTGCCCTTTAAATAACACAAAAATGCTGCACTATTGACTTTAGAGCAGGTTTTGTTGGTCAATAAGCGCAGTCATTTTCAGTTCCTCAAAATAGCAACACTCCAACAATGCACCTGAACACACCTGGTTATCAAACCAGCACACCCATGGGTGAACAGATGCGCGTGAGTGAAGTCAGTAGTAGTGCTGGATGTGAAAATGATAACTGCGTCGGGCTGAAACTAGCAAAAACACTTCTGTCACGCTTACCACCGCATTGCATCGGGTGTATGATCTTCTTGATCTGAAATACAGCACCAAAGAGAAAACTTGCTTAACATTCAATAATGCTAAATGATTATTACATCACAACAAATAGTTACCTAATAGTTTGGCCCTTCCAGCAATGTCTGTGTTTGCTGATGCACTGGCCAAGTGGTCCATGTGCACATAGACTGCAGTAAACTGCCCAGGGTCCTGAAGAGAACCTCCTCTCTGTCCAGGTTTTACCAGTGTGTCCAAAGCTCTAGACACATGTGGTGGTATGCGTGTTCCTTTACGCCAACTTGCATGGGTTATTCACTTTAACTCCTATGTAGCGTATGGGCGGTGCTCATAAATGATCAACGGACCAATACTTTGATTAGTTATAATGACTCAAACAAGACCGGCGCCGTGAAGTCTACAGACTGACAGGTTAGCGGTGCTAAAGGACACAAACCATGCCTCGTGCAGCTCACCGTCATAAACAACAGCCCCTCCCTCACACATACCAAAGGACATCCGAACAGATTATATGACTTTTAGCTTAGTTATTTTTCATTTTAGGTGTGTTGTGGTCCCTGTATGTATGCATGCTTTTTGTTATAACCATTTTAGATGTGTTTGATAGGTTAGAAACTTATAGCCAGTGAATGCGTAAGGGAAGAATGACGTCAATCCTCGCCATTCCTTTAACTAAGTTAAACTCCCCATGCTTGGTCTCGAAATCTTTGTCTACTTAATTTGTAGGCGGCTAGGTATGTTGTGTGGTACTATGATGCATCAAACTCTTTCTTTCATGCCAAAACCCCAAGTCTGCTTCTCTAAGAGAGCCATAAAACATGTTAATGAGGCGAGACCCAAGACAAGGGAGATTTCCGCTTCTGAGTTCCTTCGCTCTGATTGGCTGTTCCGACAAAGAGCGTGCCCGTCGCAGCCCTTTAAAGATGGGCCACAAACGCTTCTCGCTCTCTTCTTCGTTCTCCTCTCTTCTTTTTGCTTCCTGTTGCCACCTCTTTTGGCTTTCCTCTTCTCCTTCGCCATCCTCCAACGGATCTCATCACACAAAGGAACCAAAGTTGAATTTCCCGCGGACTCCAAGGACCCACCCCTGCAAGATTCAAACATGGACCGGATCGCGGAATTCCCCTAAACGCACGAACTCACGACCAAGGAAACATATGCAAGTATCCCTTAAGCTGTCGTTATAAAGTTTTGAGCTTATACCAATAAGCTGGACTGATTCCTTGCTTGTGCTCAATAGGTTGTGTCGATAGTATCACCGTTGCCTTGTCTCTCTCTCTCTCTCTGTCTCTCTGTCTCTCTCTCTCTCTCTCTCTCGCTCTCTCTCTCTCTCTCTCTCTCTCTCTCTCTCTCTCTCTCTCTCTCTCTCTCTCTCTCTCTCTCTTTCTCCCTCTCTCTCCTTCCTTCTTTCAGTTAATTTGTGTATGTTTGTTTATTGTTTGTTGATTTATTAAAATATATATATTCACACGTGATTGTGCTTGAGTTGCTCACCCATAGGTCACTTTTACGTTGAACCGACCCTGTTACAAATTAAAAGAAAGATATTTCTCCTGGCCAGAGAAACGTTGTTTAAGAGTTATTAAAAGGGAGGTATTTGGTGGACAATTATCCGTCCTTTGAACTCAATTCTAGAATCAAAGAAATTTCTAAAAGTTGAATCAAGCTCTAGATATTAATAATTGTTATAATCCGTTATAATCAACTATTAATATCCAAATTCCCCTCTGTGCGGATCTGTGCATGTTTGACCGTAACACGATTAAACGCATGCATAAATCCCGCACCTTTTCCCCTGGGGCTCGATATTTGCTACACCTAGTTCTTCCCCAAAGGCCTTCAACCTCCCTCATGGACTTGCTGTTGAAATGGTCTGTTTTCCAGACCATATTGAGGAGGTTGTAAACTTTCCCAATCATTGTCTAATTTTTTGATTATCTGTGCATAAATAATCTGGCAGTCCTTCATAGGCACATCTGTGTCTTCGTGAAGGGCATCTCGCTTTTTGTAATATGATGAGATAAGCCATGTTGAACTTTGCCAAAAGTTCAATCATCTCAGAGGCTCGACTTCCAGCCTATTTTCGTTTAAAGCCGATGGTGAGAAGGGCTGTGCTTCATGTCATACATGCATCTCTGCAAAGTTTATGTTTAAAGTGCCCCTATTATGCTATTTTAAAGTTTCCTAATTTAGTTTGAGTCTCCTACAACAGGTTTACATGCATCAAAGGTCAAAAAACTCTTTCATTTTCTCATAATATACTTGTTATACCACAATGTTCAATGATTCTCAAACGACTCGATGGACTCGATACTCTGCTCTGATTGGCCAGATGGCCCAGTCTGTTGTGATTGGTCTACTCTGCTCTGATTGGTCAGACTGCCCAGTCTGTTGTGATTGGTCTACTCTGCTCTGACTGGCCAGATGGCCCAGTCTGTTGTGATTTGGTCTACTGTGCTCTGATTGGTCAGATGGCCCAGTCTGTTGTGATTGGTCTACTCTGCTCTGATTGGTCAGAGGGCCCAGTCTGTTGTGATTGGTCTACTCTGCTCTGATTGGTCAGATTACCCAGTCTGTTGTGATTGGTCTACTGTGCTCTGATTGGTCAGACGGCCCAGTCTGTTGTGATTGGTCTACTCTGCTCTGATTGGTCAGAGGGCCCAGTCTGTTGTGATTGGTCTACTCTGCTCTGATTGGTCAGATTACCCAGTCTGTTGTGATTGGTCTACTCTGCTCTGATTGGTCAGATTACCCAGTCTGTTGTGATTGGTCTACCGTGTACAGCGCGTATTTCAGAAACAAATGCCCATCACCATAACTGAACTCCAGCTCCGTCCGGAGGCTTCCTAAAGCTCAGTGATAGTACACACTGTAAAGACAGTAACGATGACGCGATTTTACACCAATGCCAGCGCGAGTCTGATGATGAAACATTGGAAGAACTATTTATTAAACCCGAACCTTGAGCAGGACGTTTCTCAGTGACTCAGTGCTACTCAGTTTGAGGTACATTATGAGATGTTGCAGCTCTAATTCCTCACCATCAGCATTAACAAGTGTGTATCCATCAACAAACCCGTGCATGTGTGCTCCATCCTTTATCTTTACTCAAAGTAGTAAGAACGACAGTCAATCTGCATTAATAGACACAGTTTTAGGTAATAGTGGCCCACAGCTGACTTACAGTAGTATTTCAGTAAGACAGTAATAATGTGAGTTAGCCAGACACAATATGAAACACAATAAACACATTGCACAGCGTCTTCTCGACATGATGCTATCCAGTATCTGCTGCAGTGTTTGAGGGGGTTCAAGTTTTCTCTGGTGTCTGCAAAACGGCTTGGGATTTGTTTCAAAAATGATTTGTTTAACTGATTCAGTCGACTCTTTTGAGAGACAATAACTTTATATACGGTGCACTTTCAGATTTAAAACTTTGCAGGATGTTCTCATTCACTTAGAACTGTTACACACTACATGAAAGGTAATTTAAAAAAAAGTTTGAGACATCTTGTTGCAAATGTTGTGTTTCCTGCACTAGCTCCACACTGTATACAATATACACAATTCATTTCATTACTCTATTTGTTGTACCTTAGCCATGGAAATTATTGCAGCCATTCTGTATGGAATATAATTTTTTTTTTTTTAGCTGCAGGATTTGGCTCTTCACTTGCCTACTCTTTTTCTTGTTCTGGATCCATCATCGCTCCTTCAGACCTTTAGACGTTGATGGGTTTTTTCTCAAATACTAAATGACAGTGAGTGAGACACACGTTTGATCGCGCTTTGACAACCTTTAGTGGCCGTGAGTACCTGAGAAGATGATAGAATGGAAGGGGAGGGGAAGTGAAAAGGGACAGTGACTCCCAGAAAACAACATAGTGTCGGCCCAGAGCTGGTACATGTGGATTCAACACATACCAGATGTGGACTGGACCTGGGCAGACACTATGTTGCTGTCTGGGACTGGCTGCGCTGTAGACGTAATTAATATAAAATATCATTATATTTAAGTTTCACAGTCGCAACAGTGCTATCTCTATTAAAAAATTTTCGCACTAGCAGGAAAAAATGTGGCAAAATACAATCTGGTTGCAGTCTGGAGCCCTGTTAGTATGGCTATCACCAGACCAAGCTCAATTTAAGATTGAACATTGGTCTGGGGAGTCTGCTCTGTATTTTCTACTGCACAAGAGGCGTGATCAACGGGCGTAGTTCAAATGACTCAATGACAAATGCAATTGGATAGTCCTTCAACCAATCACACCGACGATCCATCGCTTCTCTATTCGTCATTTTGTTAAACCCTCCAATAGCACGCCAGGTGGATAAGCCAGTTTGTGATTGGTCCAAACTAATTTGTAACGGAAGCAGGATAGAAATATGTACAGGTTTCCAGCCTGAGCTGCAGGGCAAATTCCAATCGCCGGCAGATCGGGCTGGGTTTACCCAGTCTAGAGCCCTGTAGCTCCTCCTCTTGTATTTGATTACCTACAGTAAGTTTAGCCCACTACCTAATCATCTCTTTTTATATAAATGTAAATTATGTTTTCTTAATGGCAGTATATTTTAGTTCAGTATATCAGTATATCGTAAGCCTCAACATTAAAGTGCCCCATTATGTTTTTTTGGAATATTCCCGTTCCTGCAGTGTGTAACGGAGCTGTTTGTGAATGTAAACATTCTGCAAAGTCGTAAAGTCAAAAGTGCACGATAAATAAAGTTATTGTCTCCCAAAAGAAAGAATCAACTCTGAACCACCTAAACGAGTCGTCTGTAATTCGAATCCCACTGTTACAGTTCTACATCACTAGAAAAGACATCTGCATAATATCCACCTATGTTGTACACTGTCTGTCTGTGAACAACTTGACCGCCCTCAAACACGTCATTTTACTGACGACTGTTTCTCAAATCTCGGAGTTCAATGAGGGATTTGGAAAAACACTTGCTCTTCAAAAATGTGTCAATACCCAGTTTATTTGGACCAGCTTGCTCCTCAGAGTCACAACCTGTCAGTTTGAATACTAAAACTGAATCTATTAATGTAGACTGTCTGTCATTCTTACTACTTTGAGTAAAGATAAAGGATGGAGCAAGATTTGTTTAGCAAACTTTAATATTCCATCAGTCATTCACGTCAGTGCTGGGCTAACGTATGCGCTGTTATTGATACAGTTCCTGCATGTGCACCGCAATACATTAGAAACACACACACGTTAATGCTGATGGTGAGGAATTACAGCTCAACATCTCATAATGTACCTCAAACTGAGTAGCATCACTGAGAAACTCCTGCTCGAGTCGTCCTTGTGATGGAGGTTCGGGTTGAATAACTAATTCTTCAATGTTTCATCATCGGACTCACGCTCGGATTGATATGGTGAAATCAACACCATCGTTACTGTCTTTACAGTGTGTACTATCACTGAGCTTTAGGAAGCCTCCGGACGGAGCTGGAGTTCAGTTATGGTGATGGGCGTTTCGTTTCTGAAATACGCGCTGTGCACGGTAGACCAATCACAACAGACTGGGTCATCTGACCAATCAGAGCAGAGTAGACCAATCACAACAGACTGGGTCATCTGACCAGTCAGAGCAGAGTAGACCAATCACCACAGACTGGGCCATCTGACCAATCAGAACAGAGTAGACCAATCACAACAGACTGAGCCATCTGACCAATCAGAACAGAGTAGACCAATCACAACAGACTGAGCCATCTGACCAATCAGAACAGAGTAGACCAATCACCACAGACTGGGTCATCTGACCAATAAGAGCAGAGTAGACCAATCACAACAGACTGGGTCATCTGACCAATCAGAGCAGAGTAGACCAATCACAACAGACTGGGTCGTCTGACCAATCAGAGCAGAGTAGACCAATCATAACAGACTGGGTCGTCTGACCAATCAGAGCAGAGTAGACCAATCACAACAGACTGGGTCATCTGACCAATCAGAACAGAGTAGACCAATCACAACAGACTGGGCCATCTGACCAATCAGAGCAGAGTAAACCAATCACAACAGACTGGGCCGTCTGACCAATCAGAGCAGAGTAGACCAATCACCACAGACTGGGTCATCTGACCAATAAGAGCAGAGTAGCTCACGGAAAGGAGGGATTTAAAGAGACTGATTCATCCGTCGAGTCGTTTGAGAATCATTGAACACTGTGGTGATGGGCAATGTATATTATGAGAAAATGAAAGTGTTTTTTGACCTTTGATGCATGTAAACCTGTTGTAGGAGACTCAAACTAAATTAGGAAACTTTAAAATAGCATTGAATTTATACAGTGAAGACCATGCAGTGTTATTATTCATTATTATTGTATTTATTTGTGCTATTGCTTGTGATTTGTTTATTTATTCTTATTTTATTACTGACTGTTGTCTTCAATAATCTTTGAAATTTATATTATTTAGGCTAGAAGTTTTTGTTGTGGTATTGAAATTGGTATTGTGGAATTTCAATGGTATTTAAAATGTTGGTGTCATATCCTATTTATTGGAATACAAGGGCACATGGGTCAAAAGCTACTTATTTTACTTTATTTATTAAGTTTTTAGGTGGGGCAGGCAAACATTTATACCACTAGACTAACCGGGCCAGTAGAAAAAAAAATCCTTAGCTTTGAGCCCTGTAATCCTACATGAGAAACAACACAAGTGTTTATCACCCTCCAGTGCATTTCCGTCCCTATAATGGAAGATCTCTCCTGAGATGGCCTGAATACACCCTGTTTTTTTTCTGTTTCTTTTGCTCACAGCCACTTGAATTATTAACACTAGAGTATTCTGCAATTAACAACATCTTAAGAGACAAGGCTCTTCAAAACAGGATGTGCTGGGTGGATAGGAAAGACCAAAATTATTATTAACATATCCATTCTAAATTTGCACTATTCAGATGGGATTAGTTTTCTAAACCAATGTTTGCATTAAATTTAGGACTGTAGAAAGGCCATGTTCATCATCCTAAAACCAATAAAATAATGAATACTTACATATTAGATAAATTACACTCACCTAAAGGATTATTAGGAACACCATACTAATACTGTGTTTGACCCCCTTTCGCCTTCAGAACTGCCTTAATTCAAGGTGCTGAAAGCATTCTTTAGAAATGTTGGCCCATATTGATAGGATAGCATCTTGCAGTTGATGGAGATTTGTGGGATGCACATCCAGGGCACGAAGCTCCCGTTCCACCACATCCCAAAGATGCTCTATTGGGTTGAGATCTGGTGACTGTGGGGGCCATTTTAGTACAGTGAACTCATTGTCATGTTCAAGAAACCAATTTGAAATGATTCGAGCTTTGTGACATGGTGCATTATCCTGCTGGAAGTAGCCATCAGAGAATGGGTACATGGTGGTCATAAAGGGATGGACATGGTCAGAAACAATGCTCAGGTAGGCCGTGGCATTTAAACGATGCCCAATTGGCACTAAGGGGCCTAAAGTGTGCCAAGAAAACATCCCCCACACCATTACACCACCACCACCAGCCTGCACAGTGGTAACAAGGCATGATGGATCCATGTTCTCATTCTGTTTACTCCAAATTCTGACTCTACCATCTGAATGTCAACAGAAATCGAGACTCATCAGACCAGGCAACATTTTTCCAGTCTTCAACTGTCCAATTTTGGTGAGCTTGTGCAAATTGTAGCCTCTTTTTCCTATTTGTAGTGGGGATGAGTGGTACCCGGTGGGGTCTTCTGCTGTTGCAGCCCAAGGTTGTGCATGTTGTGGCTTCACAAATGCTTTGCTGCATACCTCGGTTGTAACTAGTGGTTATTTCAGTCAAAGTTGCTCTTCTATCAGCTTGAATCAGTCGGCCCATTCTCCTCTGACCTCTAGCATCAACAAGGCATTTTCACCCACAGGACTGCCGCATACTGGATGTTTTTCCCTTTTCACACCATTCTTTGTAAACCCTAGAAATGGTTGTGTGTGAAAATCCCAGTAACTGAGCAGATTGTGAAATACTCAGACCGGCCCGCCTGGCACCAGCAACCATGCCACGCTCAAAAAAAAACATTCAGTTTAGAGTTCAGGAGATTGACTTGACCAGGACCACACCCCTAAATGCATTGAAGCAACTGCCATGTGATTGGTTGATTAGATAATTGCATTAATGAGAACTTGAACAGGTGTTCCTAATAATCCTTTAGGTGAGTGTATATACTACAGTTAAAAAGTATTTTATCTTATTTTTATTTAATTTTTTTAAGTTGTTGAAAGAAGTCTTGTAGCACTTTACAAAAAGGTTTAATTTGTTAAAATTAGTTAACTACATTATTTAACATGGACTAGTGTCGCGTAGCCAGACCTTCAGACTGACGGCAGAAGGTCTGGACTCTATTGCAGCTTTCATTGGTCAAGGACCGCCCAAGAAGACATTTGACTGACATGTGACGCAACCAATCACAGTTGATTTTGTTCTGCGTAATGTTTATGGGCGTGAAAATGTAAAGTCGATGTCCCTGCAATAACAGACCGGCGTACGTCTAATAAACTATTCATTCTTGAACGCTGTGCAAGTTTACTGCAACAATGGAGCCGCAAACCACAGCATTTAGTTGATCCTCATTGTTACAGTTGTAAACACGATGGCTTTCGTCTTCCAATAGGGGGTTTGGCTTCACAGCAGCTTTATATCCAGGCAGACCATAAAAAAAAATGCGACACAGATGTCTCCCGGAAATCCTGTAGAATTCAACCATGACGATAAAGTGTTTCCCATTTTGTGTGCCTTATGCATCAGACATTCAGCCAACTGTCCGTGGGCAGAGACTAAACATGAACTATCAATGAACAATACTTCTACAGTATTTATTAATCATAGTTGAAGTGCCCCTATTATGCTATTTTAAAGTTTCCTAATTAAGTTTTGGAGTCTCCTACAACAGGTTTACATGCATCAAATTTTTTTCTCATAATATACATTGCACATCACCACAATGTTCAATGATTCTCAAACGATTCAACGGATAAATCAGTCTCTCTAAATCCCTCCTTTCTGTGAGCTACTCAGATGGCCTAGTCTGTTGTGATTGGTCTACTCTGCTCTGATTGGTCAGATGGCCCAGTCTGTTGTGATTGGTCTACTCTGCTCTGATTGGTCAGATGGCCCAGTCTGTTGTGATTGGTCTACTCTGCCCTGATTAGTCAGATGGCCTAGTCTGTTGTGACTGGTCTACTCTGCTCTGATTGGTCAGATGGCTCAGTCTGTTGTGACTGGTCTACTCTGCTCTGATTGGTCAGATGGCCCAGTCTGTTGTGATTGGTCTACTCTGCTCTGATTGGTCAGATGGCTCAGTCTGTTGTGACTGGTCTACTCTGCTCTGATTGGTCAGATGGCCCAGTCTGTTGTGATTGGTCTACTCTGCTCTGATTGGTCAGATGTCTGTTGTCTGTTTGATTGAAGCTAAATGGCCCATCACCACTCTAACTGAACTCCAGTCAGATGGCTTCCTAAAGCTCTGTATGTACACACTGTAAAGACAGTAACGATGGTGTTGATTTCACCATATCAATCCGGGCGTGAGTCCGATGATGAAACATTGAAGAATTAGTTATTCAACCCGAACCTCCATCACAAGGACGACTCGAGCAGGAGTTTCTCAGTGATGCTACTCAGTTTGAGGTACATTATGAGATGTTGAGCTGTAATTCCTCACCATCAACAAACCCATGTGTGTATTTCTGATTTATTGTGGAGCCCATCTGGGAACTGTATCAATAACAGCGCATAAATCTTGCTCCATTCTTTATCTT
>CM031963.1:30551273-30706273 GCA_018749465.1 Paracanthobrama guichenoti
ATTTGATTTGATTTGAAGTGCAGTGAGTGATTTTCTGTTTTTCTCTTTTGATTCAGAGAATTCAGTTTGATTCATATTAACAACATATATAGCAGTAGGTACTGTATATTACGCTGCTATCACTTTAATACACAGATCTAATTGTCACAATCACCAGTGAGAGTGCCCGTGTTTACCACCAGAGGTTACTCCACCCCAGACTGTTGCCATACTATCTCAGACTACATCTCCCATAATTCTTTGCCTGGACTTATCATCCCTGATTACATTCACCTGTGTCTCATTACCCTGTTTACCTCACCCTATATAAGCCTGGTTATCTTAATCATTCATTGTAAAGTCTTGTTTGTTGTATAACTGCATTTCTGAGCAGTTTCCCTGGTTTCTTGTCTCTTGGTTTTGGATTACTTGCCTGTTCCGTGGATTACCCCTTTTGCCTGTCCTGTCTTATTTGCCTGTTTGGACTGTTTGCATGTGTATGACCTTTTGCTAGGTTTTTGACTATGATTGTGGATTATCCTTTAATAAAGCTGCGTTTGGATTCTCAGCCTTTGTGTCTCAGAGCAGTACGTTACACTAATACACACATGCGATTTCTTTCCCTGCTGTTTACGTTCACAGACATAACCGAATGTGTTAATGTGTATTTGATAGTTTAAGCGCAATAAGAAGTGAAAAAGAACTTAGTTTAATATTCACGGGACGCTCTGTCTGACATCCAGCTTTCTGTGTGTGTGCTTCAGGCGTGTGCATTTAGACTGATATGGCTTTAAAACACATGCAGATAATAAACTTTCACGATGAAGAAGAACTGCAATGTCACGTGAGCATGACCGAGATAGAGATGATCATCAAAACCAAACAGATGTTCAACATGGTATAATAAATGATCTGTGGGGTATTTTGAGCCAAAACTTCACAGACACAATCTGGGGACACCTGAGACTTATATTATAATATTGCATCTTGTAAAAATCGGCATAATAGATACCCTTGAAAACTTAAAAAAAAACAGATTTGCACAAGCATAAAAAAAACAATTAGCATTTTTGTGTAACATTGTCACTATGTGCTATTGTGCTAATGTGTTTCTGTTTGTCAAGGACAAGAAAAATTATTAATTTATAATTAACTAATAATTAACCACATGTACTTATTATAGAGAAGGTTAGGGTTAAGGTTGGGTTTAGGGGTAGATACTTGAAATTATGCATAATTTACTGTTAATACTAACTATAATAAGTACATGAAGTAACCTTAAAATAGTGTTACCAAATATTTCGCCTATAAGTGAATATTCTGTCACCCTCATGTTGGTCCACATTTAAAGCTTCGTAAAAGTGGGCAAAAAAGCCATGTGTTGACTGTGAAACAGTAGAGTTTAAATAGATGCATCTGTGGAGAAATTACTACATTATGTGTCAATGATGCATGTTTATTTTTATGCAAACAATCACTTTAATTCAGCACGTGCAGCACAGCAAAAATAGAAGATTGCTGCACTGCTGCATACGCATCCGTGTGCGGTGTGAATGCTCTAACCTGTTAACATGGGCACAGAAATAAGTAAGCACTGCATACACACTGCAAACGGAGTATGTGTGAACCTGGCTTAATGTGTGCTGCTGATATGCAGTAGCACTGTGCAAATGTCAGCTAATTAAACTCAACACATTTGACCTTTCTCACCTATAGGCTGTGTTCTGATTTGTGGAGAAAACTTGTGAACAGTCAACAGCATCTCCTCACTTTGATGTGAGTTGACGTTAATTAGTCTGTGAATTCCCATTCCGTAACGGAAATGGGTAGAAGAGTCTTTTGAGTTTGTTGCTTTGAAATGTTCCTGCTTGTCCAGCTCTGTTTCAAAACCTAAAGAGCTTTCTAGCTGCCAACTGCCTACATAGGTAGCATCCTAAATGAAATAGATCCTCATATTACTGAATGCTCTACAACTCACAAACAGACCACAAAAATGAGGCATGAGTGCCTCTTCATTTCGCAACTGACGTTAATGTAATGCTTTACTTGTTTTCTGCTGTATCCAGATGAATTGTTAGTGTGACAAGTCAACCGAACATTTGTCCTAACTTGACTTTATTTATGTGTTCACAGAGACATTAAGCCAGACAACATTTTACTGGACGAGCACGGTAAGCCCCAAAGATACTATACATTACCATCATGTTAGAGCTTCTTGTTAGGACAAGCATCACTATTACTATTGCTTAAACTGACTAGCCCTTCAGAGGTAGCCCCAGACATGAAATGTAATTCAAATCATACAGCTTCTTTAGAAGAGGTGTTAAAACCAGGCCCTGTTTACACCTCATATTAAGATGTGTTTTGGTCGATTGGATCACAAGTGGACAACTCTAAATACAGGTGTAAAGGGGGTCTAAATTGTTTTGAGCTTGTCCACTTTCAGAGGTAATTGATAACGCATTTGACTGAATAGCTTTTGTAGTGTAGACGAGGGAGACACATTCCCGTTTACACCTGGTGGTTTAATCCGTCTCTTTTGTCCACTTTCAAACACTTCTGTCCTGATTTCTTCAAGGGGAAGGTCTATGGGCGGGTAAATGTATGGGCTTTTTCAGATTTACATTTACATTACATTTACATTTATGCGTTTGGCAGACGCTTTTATCCAACCGACTTACATTGCATTCAAGGTACACATTTTTACATTTTGTCAGTTCTTGCTTTCCCTGGGAATCGAACCCATGACCTTGGCGTTGCTAGTGCCACGCTCTTATTGTTTGAGCTACAGGAAAGCTATCTACAGATCTTTCCATCTAATGGACAAAATAAGCTCACTCAATTTACATATGCTCTGACAAAGACCAGAGGAACACAGAGAGTTTAAATCCCGTCTGGCTAGCGCTCGTCCCATAATGTTTAGCATTAGGTCAGCAGAGGAGAGTAGGGCGTCTTTTAGAGGCTGTTCCACTACGAAAGCAATCTGGTCCAATGTGTTTTCAACTCCCTCTGGAAGTGGACGAAAGTGGTCAAGCTCAAAACATTTTAGACCCCGTTTACACCTGTATTTAGCGTCGTCAACTTCGACCAAAACGCATCTTAATATCAGGTGTAAACTGGGCCTTAGCGGCAAGAATGCCATAGAGAAGGGGGGGGATTCATTGTGCAGTCTAAACTAATTCATTGATCATAACATGAGTTCATGATTGGTGACAGCTTCAGTGATTTTAAAGAGAGCACTCTTTGCTTGCTTTCAGTTTATAATTTGGATAAAAGTTTTCATGAAATGCAGTAATTGACAGTGATAACTATGGACAGGTAAAAAAAAAAATTGATCTGTGTATTACATTTGGGAGTGTAAAGGCAAACTAACAGACCTGCAACTTGTTCTATGCAATGGGTTTCTTTGTTCTTTTTGTGTTTCTTTGTTCTTCAAAGAACTTGCTGGCGAGTTTTGCATAGGTTTGGCTAACCAGTGTTGTCAGGGAGAAAAGGCAAACTGCATCATTCATCATCAAAATGACAATACCCAACAAGCAATTTTGCTTTTAAAAGACGTCTGCTAGCTGTCCAAACACAGCCCTGATGTCTAGGCTAAAACGAGGCAAAATTTGGCCTGTCAGTGAAAATGTAATAGACGTCTAACCAAAGCCCAAGAATAGACTAGTCATCTAAAACATGAACATGTCAAAGAAATGAAACCAAACACATTGTAATCACTTTTGACTTTGTCTATGATAGAATATCTTACATCTCGCAAGTTATTTTGGAAAAACGACAAGGTTATTTTGGCTAGAAGTGGGTTACTCATTGCCGGACTATATCGGGTCTATAGTTAACCGAGATGGGGGAAATAACAGCTATTGCTTGCTGGGTAGGGAGAGGAATACAAATAGGAAGATGGCTATAACCCCAGCCCTACAAAAACACACACAGCAGGTGGTTGAAGACTACAGAGAAGCCTTGTGAGGCTTTTTTTTCTACCTCTACTTTCTCTCTCAGCATCTGTTATTCTCTCTTATACTCTTTTGTATGGAAAGCAACAATGAACACACACTTTTTCAGTAGCCTTGGTTCTGGAAGTATTCATCTTCAGTAAAGAGTTTTGAAGTCATGAACAGAACCCCTCAGCTCAGTCACAATATTACAAGCTTTGCATTGAGAGTATTTCAAAACTAGCAAATTAAATGCACCGATCAGGCATAACATTATGACAGGTGAAGTGAATAACACTGATATCTCTTCCTCACGGCTCCTGTTAGTGGGTGGGATATATTAGGCAGCAAGTGAACATTTTGCCCTCAAAGTTGATGTGTTAGAAACAGGAAAAATGGGTAAGGAAGAAGTGTAAGGATTTGTGCGAGTTTGACAAGGGCCAAATTGTGATGGCTAGACGACTGGGTCAGAGCATCTCCAAAAACTGCAGCTCTTGTGGGGTGTTCCCGGTCTGCAGTGGTCAGGATCTATCAAAAGTGCTCCAAGGAAGGAACAGTGGAGAACCGGCCACAGAGTCATGGGCGGCCAAGGCTCATTGATGCACGTGGGGAGCGAAGGCTGGCCCGTGTGGTCCGATCAAACAGACGAGCTACTGGAGCTCAAACTGCTCAAGAAGTTAATGCTGGTTCTGATAGAAAGCTGTCAGAATACACAGAGCATCGCAGTTTGTTGCGTATGGGGCGGCATAGCCGCTGACCAGTCAGGGTGCCCATGCTGACCTCTGTCCACCGCCGAAAATACCAACAGTGGCACATGAGCATCAGAACTGGACCACGGAGCAATGGCTGTGGCTCTTCCAGCAGGATAATGCTCTTGCCACAAAGCAAAAATGGTTCAGGAATGGTTTGAGGAGCACAACAACGAGTTTGAGGTGTTGACTTGGCCTCCAAATTCCCCAGATCTCAATCCAGTCGAGCATCTGTGGGATGTGCTGAACAAACAAGTCCGATTCATGGAGGCCCCACCTCACAACTTACAGGACTTAAAGGATCTGCTGCTAACATCTTGGTGCCAGATACCACAGCACACCTTCAGGGGTCTAGTGGAGTCCATGTCTCGACGGTTAAGGGCTGTTTTGGCAGCAAAAGGGGGACCAACACAATATTAGGTGTATAATTGTAGGCTCTTCCTATTGTGCACATTTTAATGTGGAATCTTTGCCAGTGGTATCTGACCCTGCATCCCAATTTATTTATTTTTTATTATCTGCCCCTAAATCTTTTCAGATAATAGAATTTGTGTGTCCCAAATCCTAGTATGTTGATGCAGACTCTAACGGGGAACACTGCCCAAAACCCATTGCGCTTTGGAGGAGGATTTAGTTCAGAACTAGATCTCCCTTATCCTTATCCATTTTGTGTTAGAAACATCAAAGTTATGCAGTGTTTCAGGGTCTCCGGGACAGATTTGAGAATCATTGATCTAGACAAGCATCATCTACAATTTCTGTCCTTTAATACAAGCCTTAGGTAAACATCTGTTCCTGTGCTCGAGAACATCTCAGAGTACGTTTTGTGATCTTGGATTGCTTCTGTCTGTACAGATTAATGTCACTGGCCTCAGAGCAGTCATTTCAGATAGATTATGAAGACAGTATATTATGGAAAGAGCAAACAGTTGCTTTCATCACACAGCACTGAAGGCCTGTGAACACTAAACAGTTATTGTAGCTTTGACACAGACTTTTATGACCCTTATGTATTGCCTCTCCATTTCACACTTGGTCTGAGTTAACTCAATTTTTGAAGTATTTGGTTTCTCTGAGTTTATTTAGGGTTGTCAATGAAAGGTTGTTTATGTAGGGTTGTGATTTAGTTGAATATTTAAATTAGTATTATTTTATGATTTTAAATCAATATCAGTATGTATGTGTACATAAACCATCAACATTGTACAGACACAACACAAGAACATGTCCTCGAACAGATAAGATTGTGCTAAATTATGCTAACAATGTGTTAAATCATGCCAACAATGTGTTAATTTATGATAGCAACATGCTAATCAATGTTAAATCATGCTAGCAATGTGTTAAATCATGCTAGTAAACGTGCTAATTCATGTTCACAGCGTGTTAAAGCATGTTAACTATGTGCTAAACCATGCTAGTAACACTCTAATGTTAACAAAATGCGAATCAAAATGATAAATCATGCTAGCAAAATACTACTTAATGCTAGCAAAGTGCTAAAACATGTTTGCAATGTGCTAAAGCATGTTAACAATGTGCTTAATCATGCTAGCAACATGTTAAATAATGCTAACAATGTGCTAAATAATGCTAGCAAGATGCTAATAATGTTATCACCATGATAAATCATACTAGCAACACGCTAAATCACGTTAGCAACATGCTAATTCATGGTAGCAACATGATAAAAATGCTAGAAAACATGCTAATTCATGCTAGCAATGTGCAAAAAAATTATAATTTGTGTCAGCAAAATATGTTAACAATCTTTTTAAGACCTGTAAACTTAAAACCTTAAAACTTAAAACTGTTAAAACTAATTTAAACTTTCTGGTCAAGCTTTCTCAAGACAACTTCAAAGTTTGTCTTGACAAACTGTTCTGTCCAGTTATTTATTTATTTTTTGCTATCTCATGGCAAACTATACACTACATTGCCAAAAGTTTTGGGACTCCTGCCTTTACATGCACATGAACTTTAATGACATCACATTCTTAATCCATAGGGTTTAATATGGAGTCGGCCCACCCTTTGCAGCTATAACAGCTTCAACTCTTCTGGGAAGGCTTTCCACAAGGTTTAGGAGTGTGTTTATGGGAATTTTTGACCATTCTTCTAGAAGTGCATTCATCCTAAAGGTGTTCTATTGGGTTGAGGTCAGGACTCTGTGCAGGCCAGTCAAGTTCCTCCACACCAAACTCGCTCATCCATGTCTTTATGGACCAACGTCATGTTGGAACAGAAAGGGGCCATCCCCAAACTGTTCCCACAAATTTGGGAGCATGAAATTGTCCAAAATGTCTTGGTATGCTAAAGCATTAAGAGTTCCTTTCACTGGAACTAAGGGGCCAAGCCCAACCCCTGAAAAACAACCCCACACCATAATCCCCCTTCCACCAAACATTTCACTTGGCATATTGCAGTCAGGCAAGTACTGTTCCCCTGGCAACCGCCAAACCCAGACTCGTCCATCGGATTTCCAGACAGAGAATTGGTCACTGCTCTAGAGTCCAGTGGTGGCGTGCTTTACACCACTGCATCCCACGCTTTGCATTGCACTTGGTGATGTAAGGCTTGGATGAGCTGCTCGGCCATGGAAACCCATTCCATGAAGCTCTCTACGCACTGTTCTTGAGCTCATCTGAAGGACACAGAAGTTTGGAGGTCTGGAGCTATTGACTCTGCAGAAAGTTGGAGACTTCTGCGCACTGTGACCCTCAGCATGCGCTGACCCCGCTCTGTGATTTTACATGGCCTAACACTTCGTGGCTGAGTTGCTGTTGTTCCCAACTGCTTCCATTTTGTTATAATACCACTAACAGTTGAGCGTGGAATATTTAGGAGTGAGGAAATTTCACGAATGGACTTATTGCACAGGTGGCAACCTATCACGGTACCACGCTTGAGTTCACTGAGCTGTTTGTAGAAGCGTCTGCATGCCTAGTGTCTGCATTTTATACACCTGTGGCCATGGAAGTGATTGAGCACCTGAATTCAATGATTTGGAGGGGTGTCCCAATACTTTTGGAAATATAGTGTATCTATGATTGTGCTGCAAAAACATACATCACAACTGGAGCAATGTTTCCTATAAGCCATATTTATATGCTTCAGTGTGGCATTTTCATGAAATAGGGAGTCATTTGGTTTCCTAATGATGCAGAAAGATCGCGAGTGATAAAACTGATTAATAAAAATGCTTGTACTTGTCAGTTTAAATTGAAAAGTGAAAGTACCTGAAGATCTTCAATATGCAATGCTGCCAGTATTAAAAACTACTAAAATGTTAATACCATGTTAAACATAACTTTAATAATAAAATAAACAGCCAAAGTAAAGTGGCAGCCTCATTTGGATGACTGTTGCATAAACTAAAACAAAACAACAGCATAAAGCCCAGGCCTGGTCCTCTCTCGTCCTTCACTGTCGTTGCTCCTCCTTTTATCCTTCCAGAGCTCCTATGTTGGACTTAAAGGGTTAGCTCACCCAAAAATGAAAATTCTGTCATTAATTCCTCACCATAATGTCGTTCCAAACCCATAAGACCTTCGTAAGCCCAACAACGTGAACAGCATAAGAGAGTGACGGGGAAGAGAAGACATTGTTAAATAAAGTTGTAATTTGTTTGTTTGGTTTTTTTTGTTTGTTTTTTTTGCGCATGAAAAGTATTCTCTTCACTTCATAACATTAAGGTTGAACTACTGACTCAGAAGGACTATTTAAAGGGGTCCTATAATGCCCCTTTTTACAATATGTAAAATAAGTCTCTGGTGTCCTCAGAGTGTGTATGTCAAGTTTTAGCTCAAAATACCCCACAGATATTTTTTTTTATAGCATGTTAAAATTGCCACTTTTTGAAGGTAAGCAAAAACTGTTTTTATGTCTGTCCCTTTAAATGCAAATGAGCTGCTGCTCCCGGCCCCCTTTCTAGAAGAGGGCAGAGCTTCAAGAGCTGGTGTTAGCAGCTCCGATTACCTCGAGCAGCAGCACACACACATTTTTAAATATTAAAAATAAAAGGACTTTCAATGTAAAAGATTATTATTGTGTACATAAAGATAAAAATGCCAACATGTCATAATGGATAGTTTTTGCATGTATCAGAATGACCTATTTGCAGTAATGACGAATGAAATTGGCTAATTAGTTGACCAATCGTGGCAATGCACACATGTATTTAAACTGACTCGTCAGGGTGACGGTGTCTATATTCCGCCATGTAAATAGCGAATACGCCATGGTGGAGCGCATCTGGCTTTCAAAGGGAATGGGAGATGAGACTCTGCAAAAGTGGATTCGGACACGCCCTAAGTGCACCTGCGCCATGCGCTTCAGACCATGTACTCAGATCGTTAAAATAGGGCCCATTGACTTCCATTATATGGACAAAAAAAATGAAAATCACAAAAATCACAAAATATACTCTTTTATGTTTCACAGTCATAACGTCATAAAAGTCACAGAAAGTCATAAAAGTTTTGAAACATCAACAAGGTGAGTAAAGGATGACAGAATTTTTATTTTGGGTGAACTATCCCTTTTAGTGCCTACTGCAGATGAAGCCTACGGCAAAACATTCATTTGCTTTTGACTGAAAACCACACAGATATTTGGAAGTCAAAATGCTTTTTAAGGCCATCTGCTCATCTTACAGACACAGAGCAGTGCTCTTTTAACCCCCCGAGGGTGGCTGCAAACCGCTGACTCCTGCAGACCTCACGTCTAGAGGAGGTGCTCTCTACAGCTCAGTGGACAGTTGGGTTTTTATTCCCTGAGGGAAAAAAAATATGTTACCTCCATTGCCAAGACCACTCACACACACACACAGAGAGAGAGAGAGAGAGAGAGAAACACAGCATTCTGACATGAGAGAGAATGACACAGTTATGGAGGAAGGAAGAGCAGGAAAAATGCCATTATGCTTTGTTCACACACAACACAAGTCTGGAACATGATGATATGTTGGGAAGTAACTGATTATATGTAATCTGGATTTGTGGAAAAATAATTACAAAATGGCAGCAAATTATTTATAATATATTAATTCTCACTAATTCTTCTTTTCTACTTTAAATGGTTTAAATGGATAACTTTAAACTTGAAACAGCTCAAATCTACAAATCTGATAGATAGATAGATAGACAGACAGACAGACAGACAGACAGAGAGAGAGATAGATTCCTTGTTTCAGACTCGACAGACACTTTGTTTTGGGTGCAGGAATGGCCGTTTTTACTGCTTTATTATTATAAGCAGCAAGGCACAATGGTTAATTTGCTTGTCATCTCTTAATTAGGACCCAAAATCAAAGGAAAGCAATTGAGGAGAAAAGTGTGTGCAAACTCTATATTCGCGCAGTGTGTGCATGTCATAAAAAATCAATTCCAATTTGAAGCTTGTGACACATTATCGTTCATGTAAACAATATATTCTGATTCATCAAAAGGTGTGCATGTAAATGTAGCTACTGTTAGTTATGTTAAAAATTTGCTTTGATACAGAACTTTTTTTTTTCACGTGTGTGTGTGTGTGTGTGTGTGTGTGATAGTCAACCTAAAGATTAATGTTCTGTCATCATTTACTCACCCTCAAATTGTTTTAAACCTGTATGACTTTCTTTCTTGGTTACCAACCCTTTTTGGTGACCCTTGACTTCCACTGTTTGGACAAAATCGACATTTCTCAAAAAAAAGTCAATTTTGAAATTACATCATGGTGAGAAAATGATGGCAGAATTTTCATTTTAGGGTGAACTATCCCTTTAAGGTTTATTGTTGATTGTTATATATCAGGGTTCCTCAAACTCGGTCCTGGAGGGCCACTGTCCTGCTGAGTTTAGCTCCAACCCTGATCAAACACACCTGAGCAAGCTAATCAAGGTCTTCAGGATCACTAGAAAATCACAGGTATAGATGAGTTTGATCAGGGTTGGAGCTAAACTCTACAGGACAGTGGACCCCCAGAACTGAGTTTGAGGAACCCTGTTATAGATAGATAGTATAAAATTCTGATGAGCTACTGATGTTACACAAGCAGTGACAGGCACACAAATTCGATAACCGTTTCATAATTATGTACACTGCATTCAGAAAATAATCTAAAATTCAAATTGTTTACATTATTTTCCCTTACCAATCTACATTCAATATCTCAAGAAGACATAGTCAATCATAACAAAGCAGAAACAGGATTTTAGACATTTTTTCATACGTATTAAAACAAAAGACTGCAACTAAATAGTTATGAATACAAATTAAACTGATGTTGGTTTGCTGGAAACTCCTTTTTCTTTTTAACTATGAGGTCCATTGTTGGTGTGTAAATAATGCAGCTCCTGCATGAAACTGTAACATTCATATCAACACTGCACACATCCACAACATCTACTCTATGATATAGGGACACATATGCATATGCTTAGATAAAATAAAAATCCCATGTGCCCTTTCCTTCTGTCTCATCATACACACTCAGATACACAAAGCATCTGCTCTAGTTTTCTCATACCCTGAGGTGATGACAAATCTTCATCAAGGTGAGTGGCTTTGGCCACCTCACTCCGGTCACTGTTATTTCCTTATCTGCTCACTACACTAAATGTCATCTCATTACCAGGAATGAGTAGTGGAACAGTCACACAAATCAAACCAAACTGTTTTATCTGTGCAGAAAGGAAGGAGTCGATTTTTGAAGGTGCTGTTTCAAGCTTAGCACTAAGAAAAAGCTGGACTGTATATATTGTGGAATGGAGAATTACTGTTGTAATACAAGGTCAAATTTGCAACCACAGTTGATATGAAATGAATCCCTGAGAAGGGGAACGAGATGCTGCATCTTACTGTTGACGCTATTAAGGACGGCATCAGCATGACTGGTGTCTAAGCATGCGTAAACAATAATCATTGGTAGATGGTAGTCTATGACGTTATATGAGTAGTGCCTGAGAACATAAAAAAGTAGTGCACCTGAGTTGCACGTCATCAACTCTTTTGTCTAAAGGAAGGAAAGAAGGAGGTAGGAACCAGCGAAAGTTTCACAAACTTTAATCATATAAAATAAACAAACAACAAAACGAAAGTGAAGTGGCATAAAAACATAATAAACAACATAGATGTCCCAGGCCTGATCCTCTCTCAATCCTTCACTGTTGTTGCTCCTTTTATGCTCAAGTAGCTCCTCCATTAGAAACTCAAGGCCAGTGGGGTGCAGGTGACTCATTAACACTCGTGCCACCAGCCTTGCTCCGTTCCCATGGCTCTTGGCCTTGTCCCGCTTGCCACACACCCCCATCGCCCCTCGCAGGCCAGGCGGTACCCTCAAGTCTATGCTTTACTGGCGAATGGATGGTAACAAGGGATGGTGATGGCAGGACAACACAAAGGGATGGTGGTCAGCTGCGATGGAGAAGGGGTGACCGATGGCGTAGACCCAGAGCTCTCCAGTGCCGACAGCCCAAGGTGGAGTTGAGGGAGAGAGGAGCCAAGATACCATCTGGGGGACAACTGACGGAGACTGAGCCAAGGAGTCTGAAGGTGCAGACAGAGGATCGATGGCACTGAGCGTAGTCACAGGTTCTGGAGACCTAGGTGATGCCGCTGCGACGACCAATGTAGGCGGAGCCAGAGTTTCCGAGGATGGGGGTGATGCCGGTGTAATTGAGGACAGAGCCGATGCCAAAGGGAAGAAGGAAGCCTGTTGCAGCCATAGGGGAGGGGGAACAGAGCGCAGCGGATGGCGCAAGTAGAGCAACGGCTGACCAAGGGGGAGCCAGTGGGACGAGGGAACCCGGGGGAGCCACTAGGCTGAGGGTCTCTGGTGAAGCCGAAGGTGGGATCAGCAGCCGGATGTGGAGCTGTAGGATCCTTGTTCACAGGCACTGCTGGTGGTTGCATGACCTGCAGCTTGACGTCATAGCGGGGCTTTCTCCGATATGCCATAGGGCTGCACACCTCCGGCAGAGATGGGGCTGGAGGACTGACTGAGCTTTGTGGTGATGGTAAGAGAGACTTTATATGCCTACAGTTTACATGACATATTCTATGCAGGCAACTAAAAATAAAAGCTCCCAGTCCATAGACAACGTAGTTTCCGAACGAACCGATAGAATATAGTCCTAACTGTTTTGGATAGCATTACTATCTTTAGATAGCAGTGATTTTGAACAGACTGGCAGATCATAATTCGAACAGTTCTCATTATATGAAAAGGATTCAGACACTGGGTGGGAGGCGAGAGCCTCAGGCTCTGGATCTGGCTCTGGCTCTGGCTGACTCGTCACAGTAGATAATTCCTCCAAATCTGCGGGGGGCTCACATTACTCTTCCGCGGTTGTTTGGGGGTGATACTGGCTCTGGGTCTGGCTGTGTTCCAAATTGGGACGCGACTGTCCAGACACCAAATATGTTAGTTGTAGGTGGCCCTGATCCGGAACAGGGTTTTTAGTGTACCATCGTCCAGGGTGCAGGTGACGACCAAACAACAAAAATCTTTAACAAACAAAAAGAAATTATGCTCTCCTGAGCCAGGAAGATAAACATAACCCGTTTGTCCATTTTGGGCGGTTTGGTCATCTGTCACAGGGTGTTTGCAGGCAGACAGACGGAGACAGATAAAGTTCTCAACGAAGTTTAATAGCAAGTATTCTCAAAGGCAGCTGACCAGGCATTAGCAGAACTCAACCTTATGTGAACATGACCAGACAAAGGCCCAATCCCAATTCTATTTTATACCCCTTTGCCTACCCTTCCCCTTGCCCCTTGAAACAGAGTGGCAAGGCATAGAGGTGAAAATATTCCCCTAAGAAATGAGACACCACTACTACACCATTACACGTCATAATATGTCATCATACCCCGTTCCTTTTATTAGTGTCCTGTAACATTTAACCAGTTTAAACAGCAATGAAGTGCACATACTGTATCTAACAGAAATCAGGCGTAAGCACGTTTAACAGATTACTCACTCGCAACGTTGTTTTGTGCTGTATTTGGACTTAAGAAAGCGGCACTCATTTTCAGTTCGAAAACGTATCCTTCGAGTTTCCTTAGACGATACAGAACATACAAGACAGGTGCAGCCGCTTTTCCATCGGACCAAACTGTTCTCTTTGTTTAATAACCGTTCCAATCCGTATCGATCCGAGCTGACTGGAACAGATATGGTTTTGTTTTCTACTGTGGTGCTGCGATAACGGAGTTCTTAGCAGTGTAATACAAACAAGTCAGTTGTTCCCTTGGTATTGCAAGAGTTTACAGACGTGATACGTGATACGTGATATGTAAATAGTTTCTTTCTCTGCGTTGTGAAGGATGACCAGATATTTCTTTTTACTGTATTATTCATTTGTGTTCGCATCACTCAAATAGTGCGTTTAGCAAGCTATGGAGAAAATGGCAGCCAGGCAACAAACAAATAATCGATCCGGAGTGGCAACATCACTACACACATTCTAGCAGCACGGTAGACGTGTCTGAGGGATATTCCTCATACCCCTTCGTTCGAAATGTGGTCCTGAAAAATCTGGCCCGGCCAAAAGAGAATCGAGACACCCCTACCCCTTCACGTGAACGCACAAAACGAAGGGGTATTGGGGAAACAGCTGTGATGATAGTTAGAGACCATGGTTGCAGATTAGTGGTGGGAACCTCAAACAAAGGAACACAGGAACTGAAGAATTACAAACTATCCAAGTCCATGAACAAAACTAAACTAAACATAGTGGTTGACATTTAGGGTTGCCTTTTTTCCATTCCACTGACCTGAGTCTGGCGTTGTCCTGATTCAGTATCTGCTGTCAGATGAGATGATGTCATGCTATATGTCAGTGTCATTATTCTAACAGTGTTTTCGTAACTTGTTAGGACCGGTTTGCACAGACTGCATTTTTGCTGTGCAAATTAAGAGCATACAACATCATAGTTACGTTGTCAATTACCAAAATTATCAAAAAAGTACCAATAAATTATGTATGTGGTACGTTGTGTGTTAGCTGGGAAGAATTTGCATTAATTTATGATGTCATTCTATTAATCAGGATCAGTGTCCATAGGTTTTATTTACAGTTCATGTTATTATTGTGTATTTTCCATGGTAACTGTAGTTTCTGTAACCTTAACCCAAAATACCACCAATCCTATATTTTTGATGATTATGGTGGCTCATACCAACTTGCTTTACTTTGGGACAGCTATTTAATAGCCTTACCTTATAATATTCATCAGTGTGGTGAAATTCTTATAATTTATGTGTATGCAAATTAAAGTGGGACGATACTTGTGTGTGTCAACCATTTTTGAGAAATAAATTAGCTTGGTTCAAATTCCTAAATAATTGGGTTCTGGCTCAAACCAGTTGAGAACCACTGATATAGGAGCTTTTGACTACTTGTTTAGTCTTTGAGGGTTATTAAAAATGTGAAAATGATTTGTACTTATCACATCACAGTAGAGGCCAAATAGCTTGGGACTGTGCATGTTGTTGTGGGGCCATCAGCCAATGTTGTCAGTGTGTCATTTCCCAGCGGCCCCAGAGTAATTAGTCACATGGCTCAGGTGACTGCCTCAAAAAAGGTATAGAAAACGAAGTGTCACTGGGCCAAGACAGCATCATGATGAATGTCACATACTTCTGGTCCTGCTCCAACTTGAGCAAATGCCATTGAGATGACTGGAAATGCTAACAGATAGCCATCTCCAGACTTTATAGACCTTTCAAGTATCAAGAGATATTGATTCTATGATGTAAACATACTCAGCAGTGTGTACTTTCCCTTCACCAGCAAAACAAATACTTAGTATTATGCAAATTTGGGATGCCATTAGCGTGAGCCCATCAATCTCTGTAAAGTGTCTGTAAGCATCCGTTTAACCACTTTTATTTAAAGCAAATTAAGTTTTGGTTATTATTTAATCTCCTTATATTTGTTTTAAATGAATTAAATTTATTGTAGTTCAATGTTATATATTGTAGTGTACAGTATATGGTTTTGTTGAGTGTTTATCTCTTCTTTGCAGGTCACGCTCACCTGACAGATTTTAACATAGCTGCTATTGTGAAGGAAGACTTGAAAGCCACATCTATTGCAGGGACAAAGCCATACATGGGTGAGAGCTTTCATACTTCTCTTTAACTTCTAGTTATGTTTTATTTGTGTGGTTAAACACAACTTCAGTCAACGTTTCCGCTCTTCATTAGCAAATTGTTAAAGTCACCCTGTGGCCAACAATAATTGTATCCCTTAAAACTCATCTTGATTACCAAAATTACATATTTAAATGAATTTTATCCGTGAAAAAATTCTCTACACCCTTGCTTCATTTAGTATACATGGATCTATGAATATGACTGTGACTGTAACATCGAGCATATTTTGCAGTATTAAACACGTATTTATACCAATTTCATCAGGCTCCGAAAATTCTTCAAAAAGAACACAAAGAATGGCCTTCTCAGCTGCCATAGTTGCAACTCCTGCGTCATCAGAACAGGGTTTTCAACGCACCAACGTTTCCGTTTAAAAAACGCTTTGCAATATTTTGTCAGGGCTGAACACAGCCTTGCTCAGAGATCCACTTGGTCAACTTATTGACGTAAACGCTGCACAATGGTATCGCTCTCTACAACGTCGGACACATAACAGTAATTAATGTGATTAGCCATTTGCTTGACTACATTATCAAACATGTTGCTAACGTTACACAAACCATGTTCCCGTTCGCCATCTCAGTCTGCCTTCTGAAAATCAGCATGCTTAGAAACGCTTTGAACAACTCAGAACTTCATTGGAAAAAGGCATGTAGTTCATCATAACATCATAATATACATAATACATATAATTCACCTGCTATATTGCTAAATGTACCCGATTTGTCTAGTGCTGGGCAATCGATTAATCGCAATTAATCGCATCCAAAATAAATATAATATATGTGTGTGTACTGTGTATAACTATTATAAATATTTAAGAAATATTTGCATGTATATACTGTATATATATTTATATAATTCATCTTATATATAAATATAAATATTTTAATATATAAATATAACATATTTTTCTTAAATATACACATGCATGTGTGTGTATATTTATAAATATGCGTAATAATTATACACAGTACACACACATATATTAAACTCAAACTTTTATTTTGGATGCGATTAATCACGATTAATCGATTACCCAGCACTAGATTTTTCATATCAACAGAAAAATATACCAGGATAACCTGGCTTCTCTTGAGACTCCCCTACTTTAGAGCGATCATAGTTAAATTAGTAATATGCTAAAGCCCGCCTACACATTGACGTGATTGGTTACAAGGTAGTTTGTGACGTCAGAAACACCACAGGATGACTTTAAATGTTATAGAAACGTTTTCACAGTTTTTATAAGTTCCCTCAAAGATAAAGTGTTCTTTCTTCTATAATAAAATTCATGTAAGTGTCATTAAAATTCATTGGCCAAAAGGTCTCACTACTTTGAATTGTCACGCTGTTTTACTTGATTACTAGATGACATTTGGAGCTGTTCAAATCCTCAGTACAAGTCGGAGCTCTAAGAAAATTCACAGTTTACAAGTTTTAATGACGAATTCTCTGAGGATGTGAACAAGTCAGAATCTCATAATTATATGGCGTGAAAGTACCTTAAACCAACCTGGCCTGAAAAGCACAGTCATGAAAGCCTGTGATTACTGAGTTAAATGATTGTGACAAAGCAATGAAGAGAGAATGTCAAACCACAGTGAATCCTAGACTGAAATGCCTTTTATAACAGAACTAAAAGCTATGGTTGAACTACTGAATGTACTGACAAGCATTTATGGTAAACTAAAATAGATGCTAATGCTGTCATGTACTAACTGAAAATAAGGATTCTTATCAAATAGCGCAACAGTACCAGGCTTCAGCATTTATCTGTAGTAACTACACTAACAGAAAAGAACAAAAAGTAGCATTGAATTAGCATAGTTTTTCGGCATGTTACTTTCTAATTTGATGACATTCTTTGAAAGTATTTTTTTAATGGTTTTACTGTGGTATCAGGACTGTGTAGCTACTATCGGAATATCATTTCATTAATAGAGATTTGGTAGATAAAAGGTTAGCTATCAAAGCTATATTCCATGTAATATCAATAAAACAAGGAACAAGTGGGCTGTACACATAACAGTGCTTCATATACTTGTGCATAATCTTTGCTGTTGTGTTGTCTATTGTTGCAGCCCCAGAACTGTTCCAGTCATTTGAGGGAACACACCCAGGTTACTCTTTCTCAGTGGACTGGTGGTCTTTAGGGATTACTGCATATGAGCTTCTCCGTGGACAGGTGAGGGACTCTCAACCTTCAGATCTGAGATCAGTATTAGGACAAGACTCATCATGCGCTGCTGAGACTCTGCTGAGAAAATATAGATGTTTTATTGACTGTTGCATCATGGCTGATTTCACATGACTGGGTTCTGTCTTCAGAGGCCATACATCATGCGCACTAACACACCAGCCAATGAGATCCTGCAAACTTTCCACAAAGCGAACCCCTGTTATCCTGCAGCCTGGTCTTCAGGGATCAAATCACTCTTACAAATGGTAAGAAATGGTCATACTTTATTCATTTATTAATTGCATTTATTTTTAGGATCAATTAACAATACACAAATGAAACATTGATTCCAAAAGAAAATATGCTTCCGTCTGTTGTCAGCTGTTGTGTGTAGATTCTCAGAAGAGGATTTCCTGTCTCTCGGAGCTCCAGGATTTGGAATACCTCTCTGATGTCAATTGGGATGCTGTGCTCAGCAAACAAATCCCACCTGGCTTCCTCCCTAATGTAAGTATATAAAACACACACACACACAGCAAATAAAGAGACATGCAAATGTAGACATTCCAGATATGAATGATTTTAAATGAGATATGGATATGTTTTAAAATCAAGCTAACTATTAATGATAATGTTCAAAATAAGAAATAAAGAGTAAATCATTGTGATTTTATATGTTTGTCCAACATTAGTAGACCATGATTATAGAATGTGAATGTGATCAACTACACTATTGCATTCAGACGTGATCATGCCTATGCCCCATATCAAAATGAAATGCTTTAAAATGTTTGTTGGTTAGACTTTATAAAGACATTTTAAATGCTTCATGTTTTAAATCTTTATTTATTGTAATAAACAGTTATTTAAACATACACCGATCAGGCATAGCATTATGACAGGTGAAGTGAATAATACTGATTATCTCTTCATCACGGCACCTGTTAGTGGGTGGGATATATTAGGCAGCAAGTGAACATTTTGTCCTCAAAGTTGATGTGTTAGAAACAGGAAAAATGGGCAAGCGTAAGGATTTGAGCGAGTTTGACAAGGACTAAATTGTGATGGCTAGACGACTGGGTCAGAGCACCTCCAAAACTGCAGCTCTTGTGGGGTGTTCCCGGTCTGCAGCGGTCAGGATCTATCAAAAGTGCTCCAAGGAAGGAACAGTGGTGAACCGGCCTCAGGGTCATGGGCGGCCAAGGCTCATTGATGCAAGTGGGGAGCGAAGGGTGGCCCGTGTGGTCCGATCAAACAGACAAACTATTCAAATTGCTCAAGAAGTTAATGCTGGTTCTAATAGAAATGTGTCAGAATACACAGTGCATCACAGTTTGTTGCATATGGTGCCACAGACCAGTCAGGGTGCCCATGCTGACCCCTGTCCACCGCTGAAAGCACCAACAGTAGCACGTGAGCATCAGAACTGGACCACGGAGCAATAGAAGAAGGTGGCCTGGTCTGATGAATCCCGTTTTTTTTTTACATCATGTGGATGGCCGGGTGCGTGTGCGTGGCTTACCTGGGGAACACATGGCACCAGGATGCACTATGGGAAGAAGGCAAGCCAGCGGAGGCAGTGTGATGCTTTGGGCAATGTTCTGCTGGGAAACCTTGGTTCCTGCCATCCATGTGGATGTTACTTTGACACGTACCACCTACCTAAGCATTGTTGCAGACCATGTACACCCTTTCATGGAAACGGTATTCCCTGGTGGCTGTGGCCTCTTTCATCAGGATAATGCTCCTGCCACAGAGCACAAATGCTTCAGGAATGGTTTGAGTACCACAACAACAGTTTGAGGCATTGACTTGGAGCATCGAGCATCTGTGGGATGTGCTGAACGAACAAGTCCGGTCCATGGAGGCCCCACCTCGCAACTTACAGGACTTAAAGGATCTGCTGCTAACATCTTGGTGCCAGATGCCACAGCACACCTTAAGGGATCTAGTAGAGTCCATGCCTCAAAGGGTCAGGGCTGTTTTGGCAGCAAAAGGGGGACCAACACAATATTAGGAAGGTAATTATATTATGCCTGATGGGTGTAATGTACATATTAATTTTATTAATAAAACTGAAAGAGGTAGTTTAGCGGTGAATTATTTCATAAATTAAATGACGCTGTGTATGCTTCTTTAATAGACTTTCCATATATATTGTTCTTTTTTTTTATTAATGTTAACTAATAACAGATCATGCAAATGTACTAGCAATAACGTCTTGGTTACGTATGTAGGAGGGAACAGAGATGTACGTCAGAACTGAACGACGAATTAGGGATTGCTTTCAGTGACCAATCTACTTCGAGTGTAAATGAACCAATTTGCGCATTCCATGCTCCTCCCTGCAGCACGGGTATAATAGCACAAGGAAGTGGATGCACCGCATCTTTGCTTTTCCACTGAGGAGACGGGACGTACAACACCATTCCCTCCTTCAGGGAACGAGGGTGACATACGCAAACGAAACGTTCCCTTTCAGTCATTCATCATTCGTACGTCGGAACTGACCGACAAATTGGGGATCTACCAACACACCACAGAAGCTGGCCCTTCCAGCGCTCTGCTTGGGCTCCCTGGTCTGAAAGACACAGGCTAGCCAAGCAGGGTAGCCATATCGTGGAAGAATACACATATGGGGTCGCCGCAGGGACCGCTACATATGGACACCCAGCCTAACACAGGTTCCACCATACATACAAGTGTAGGCCTGGTGTCAGACGATCCACAACATCTGACTGCTGAGGGTGACTCAACAGGGTTAGCCATTTTTGGGGAACTCTACTGGAGTCAAAGACGCACATATCTGGCCCAGCGGGCGGGAGTGGAGTTGCAAGCCGACACTTGCAAGCGAACGGGTCCTTCACGCTACTGGCCACTGAGGGCGAGTACACGGGAAGATACCATCTCTACACAGAGCCTATAGAATCTAGCGAACGTGTTAGGTGTTGCCCAGCCCGCAGCTCTACAAATATCTGTTAGCAAGGTGCCTTGAGCCAGCGCCCAGGAGGAAGCTACACTTCGAGTTGAGTGTGCTCGCAACCCAAACGGGCAAGGCACATTTTGGGACTGATACGCCAAGACAATAGCATCCACAATCCAGTGGGCTAACCTCTGCTTGGAGACAGCCTTTCCCTTCTGCTGGCCTCCGTAACAGACAAAGAGCTGCTCTGAGGTCCTGAAGCTTTGCATTCTGTCCACGTATATCCACAAAGTGCGGACAGGACAGAGCAAAGCTAGGGCTTGCAGGTTAACTACCGGGTCCCTGAAGAGAGTGGTAGGAACCTTGGGCACATATCCAGGCCGGGGTCTCAGGACAACATGAGAGTTGATAGGCCCAAATTCTAGGCAGAATTTGTGAGCCGAAAAAGCTTGCAGGTCCCTTACCCTCTTGATGGAGGCCATTGCTGTCAGGAGTACTGTCTTTATGGACAGGATTTTTAACTCCACTGACTGCAAAGGCTCAAAAGGAGGTCTCTGCAGTGCCGTGAGCACCAGAGACAGGTCCCAAGTGGGTAACGAGTTAGGACGAGAAGGATTTAGCCTCCTCGCACCTTTGAGGAGCCTGACGATCAGGTCATGCTTCCCTAAAGACTCACCTTCAACTGCGTCGTGATATGCGCAATTGCCGCAATATGCACTTTAAGGGTGGAGGGAGACAGCCTTCACTCCAACCCACTTTGCAGGAAGGAAAGCATGACTCCAACCAAACAGCGGCTGTGTGCGTCTACGAAGAGGTCCCATATCAGCTGGACCGCCTGGGGGTGGAGTCGCCACTCTCCCGGAAGTGTCTGCTGTCGTGAGAGCTCGTCGGCTGCATGATTTAGTGCACCAGGGATGTGAATGGCCCAAAGAGACCTCAGATGCTTCTGACTCCATAGGAGGAGATGGCGGACGAGTTGCAACATGCGACAGGACCACCTTGTCGGGTGATGTACGCAACGGTTGCAGTGCTGTCCATAGGAACCAGTACATCCTTGCCATGTAGTGGACCCTTGAGGCGGTCCAGCACAAGACATACTGCTAGCATCCAATCCACAGACCCGAGACTGCATGCCTGTTGTACGTGGCCCCCCCAGCCGGTGGACGAGGCATCCGTGAATACCACAGCATGCCTAGACACTTGTTCTAGGGGAACTCCTGCCCATAGAAACGAAGGGTCCAACCACGGGCTGAAGATTTGGTGACAGTACGGAGTAACAGGAACCCGGTACTTGTCACTCTGCCACGCCCATCTTGGGACTCGGCCATGAAGCCAGTGTTGAAGCGGTCTCACATGGAGCAATCCAAGCAGCGTTACTGCAGCTGCGGATGCTATATGTCCCAGGAGCCTTTGAAATAATTTCAGTGGGACCACCGTCCTGCCATTTGAACTAATTCAAGCAGTTCAACACTGCTTGAATTCGCTCCTCCACACGCTCCTCCATGAGGCACGCAGTCTGGTTGACTCAATCCAACTGCATACCGAGATAAGAGATCCTCTTTGTGGGGCAGAGTTTGCTCTTGTCCCAGTTGACCCGAAGTCCCAACAGGCTGAGGTGACTGAGTACCATATCCCTGTGTTTGCACAACTGACATAAAGCCAGTATGAACCAGTCGTCAAGATAGTTCAGAATGCGAACGCCGTGTTCTCTGAGTGGAACAATGGCTGCCTCCACGACCTTCGTAAAGACGCGAGGCGACAGGGACAGCCTGAAGGGAAGGACTTTATACTGATATGCCCGCCCTTCAAATGCAAAGCGTAGAAACGGTCTGTGTCTCTGGTAAAACCGTTCTGTTCAATTTATCTAAATAAACAGCATATCATATGGCTCTTAAGACACTGCATATAAAAATTCAGTGTTATCATTCCGAATACCTCAACTGAATTGAGGAAATTTGTTTTATTTGTTCATATTTTATTACTGACTGTTTACTCTAAATTCAATTCAGTTTGAAATCAAGCTTATTTGTGCTGCGTGTAAGCCATTGCAACGAAGTTACCCTATTGTAAAGACACAACTACAGAGATTGAGCAAATGTTTAAGTGATATTTTTGTAATGGTTAGTTGATCAATGTTTAAATATGTAAACAAAAGCCTAAATTAAAATCTGTTCATCGTATAAAGCAGACATGTCTCTTCAGAAGACTTAAAATTAAACCACTCCATTCAAATGGATTAGTTTTACAATGAGTCTTGTGCTTTTGAAGCTTGAAAATAATGATTGCCTTGACAAAATGGATGGACAAAAATTGAGATAACAAAATATTTATATGGAAGTATACATTATGTGGCGTTTTGAAATGGTATTGAAAATAATATTGATATTTTTCAAGGTATTGTATTGAAGTTAGAAATTCCAGTATCATGACCACTAATTCATGTCCTTCGTCAATAAAGTAAAAGTGTGTTTTGTTGAAAGTAGCTATTCTATTCTAAATAGATATGATTTAATTAAATATATATTGGTAATTCATTAAATATCCCCAGCTAAAAAGTAACTAGTAACTAGTACTCTGAGTAGTTTTTAATAAGTTTTTAATAATTTGTACTTTTTTTTTGGACACCAGTACTTTTACTTGTAATTGAGTATTATTTCAGCAATGTAACAGTACTTGTATTTTCAAAGAACAAATTTTCAGAACAATGAAGTAAGGGCTGTAAAGCCTTACTCTTGCCACCAGTCTTGGCGGGGGCCTGGACGAGCTGGGCGCCCCTCTTGCAGATGCAGGGGGATGCCCTCGGTGACGAGCAGGTGGAAGCGTTGCGGCCGACGACTGGGTGGAGGCAGCAGCTGGTCTTCGGGCAGGATGTGCCTGATTGCCTCCATCTGCTTCTGTGCTGCCGAAAACTGCTGGGCAAAGTTTTCAACAGCATCGCTGAAAAGGCCAGCCTGGCAGACAGTGGTGTTGAGGAACCAAACTTTGTTGGGCTCACGCATATCTGCCAGGTTTAGCCACAGGTGGCATTCCTGGACCACCAACATCGACCCAGGGAGCGTGCGGTGTCTTTTGTCACCCTGAGAGCAAAGTCCATCGCCATACACAGTTCCTGCATAACCCCTGGGTCAGAACTACCCTTGTGCAATTTCTTGAGCACCTTGGCATGGTGGACCTGCAGGAGTGCCATGGCATGCAGAGCAGCTTGTGGCTTCTCCACAAGCTGTGTAAACCTTGCCCGCCAGGGAGGATGAGAACTTACACACCCATGAGGAGAGACGCGGATTACCCCGCCAAGAGGTAGCGGTCTTGGGACACATCTGCATCGCCACATACCGCTCCACTGGGGGGATCTCCATGTATCCCTTTGCTGCGCCGCCGTGAGGGTAATGCAGACGGAGGCATCACCAGACTGGCTTCGGGCAGAAAAAGGTGCTTTACACAATTTGGTGATCTCCTGATGCACTTCCGAAAGGAAAGGCACTGGAGTGGGGCGCTGAGAACCAGCATGTGCCGCCCGAGATACTAATCGTCCAGCCATGAGGGTTTGAGACACGGTGGAGGGTTCCACTCGAGCCCAACATTAGTGGCGTCCCGGGAAAGCATAGCCGTGAGCTCTGGGTCAGACTCGGGCAATGCTACCACACCCGAAGGGGGCAATGAGCCAAATCGTCATCCCCAGGGGACATTAGCTCGCCCTCTGATGCAGCGATAAACATTCTATCCTCGGCTGGAGCCCCAAAGGAAACGACTAGCCCCCCATGGGAAGGACCAGCGCCCTCTCTTGGAAGCTCCATCAGCAGGAGGAGGAGTGGAGCACTCCTGGAGGAGTGAGGGGCCCAAGGAGGTTGGCTTGGTGGGAAAGCCCTCACTGTGATCCTCAGGTCACCACCAAGGCTATTATCCGAAGTAGGAGCCCTCTGAGTTTCCCCCAGAAGGGCGACTGGATCGGGGAATAGGCAAAAGGACTCCACCCCATTTGAGGTATTCGAGTCTTGACCTTAACACCGCGATGGTCTTGTTCCTGCAATGGGAACATGAACCATCCATGAACGCTACCTCAGCGTGCCTAATGCCCAAGCATTAGAAGCTATAGATAGTGACCGCATCCAGAAACACACAGTTTGAATGACATCTTGAAAAAGATGCAGGGTCAAACCGTGTAAGCTCTTTTAGAAAGGAGAAAAACTGCTCTGATAGGTGCTGAAGCACACATGGGAAATGGCTGCGGCTCACAACAGTTCTAATAGTGCAAGCCTGTTGTGAGCACTCAATCTCATTGAAGACACCCTTTCTGATGTCCAACGTGACCGCGACCACTGCTGCTCACGCTGTTTCACCCGCAACAGATCCAGAGCAGACTCGTTGAGTAACCACCTCTTGTAGAAAAACAACAAACTGGGAGAACAGCAGTCGTTCGGCTCCGAAGCAGAAAGCAAAGATGCGGTGCATCCACTTCCTTATTATACCCGTGCTGCGGGGAGGAGCGTGGAATGCGCAAACCGCATGCCAATGTTCATTGGCTCGTTTAGTTACACTCAAAGTAGACTGGTCTCTGAAAGCGATCCCCAATTTGTTGTTCTGACGTATGTGGAACATGACAGACTGAAAGAGAACTAGTTATAAAACCATCAAAAGTCATTGGTTCATAATAACAAAGACATTTATAAAACCATAAATATCAAGGATTTTCACAGAACAGGTGTGGCTGGTTTCATTTATGTTACACTTTGCAAACCTTTTGCAGATTGGTCTGGACTGGGAGGTTTTGCTGCAGTGAATCTTCATTTGACCCCTACAAAAACATTCTTTTTAGAAAGCTCATTTGATGTGGTTATTTTTTGAAAATGTCTGTTTGGAACAACAGTTCAGCATGTTACCATGATTGCTCTACCTTCAAAGTGTCCTGCGTAAGCAATATTTATGCTGTTTGGAATGCACTGTAAAAATGCTGAATTCCAAAATTGGCTCAACAAAAGTGAAGTTAGATCTTAGAAAAACTCTTTAATATTTTGCAAGGTCTATCTGTGCATTTCTAATGTGATGGCATTCACAATGTGATGATGAGATTTGAAGTACGCTACAAGTGCACATTCAATACAATTAAGTGCACTTCTTTTTCAGAAGGGTATAACTATAGCACTAAAATACTGTACTGAAATAGTAATGGTTACCAAAAGATTTTGATTTGTTCATGTGCACATTGTATATAAATGAGTGTTTGTGTGATGGCAGAGGCGGCGACTAAACTGTGACCCCACATTTGAGCTGGAGGAGATGATCCTGGAATCCAAACCGTTGCATAAGAAGAAGAAGAGGCTGGCGAGGAAGACGAGGGAGAATGGCTCAGATGGATCTCCTCAGGTAGCATCTCTCAAAGAGTAACGTTTTTCATCTTTTTCTCGTATTACAGTTATTACTTCAGAACATAATAATCACACCACAGTCATTGGTAAGAACCCAGGTTCAGTAACCCTTGTTAACACTGTCACTGTGGAATGTGGTTATGCAACAACTTCAATAACTGCAAAAAGACAATTAAAGTCTTGTTTATTGCATTAACATATTACCTTCAAGTTTTAATTTATTTGAGTCATTTCTCTGAAGGATTTGTGCAGTGGGAGAGAAGAATCTTCTAGAAACGTTTAGAAACAAAATCATGCCAAAATTAAGTTTGTTTGTTCTTTTAGGGAGAAAAGCTTGCCAAAGCAAACTTTTTCATTTTTTTCCCTCACAATTGCAAGTTTACAATCTGGCAATTCTGACTTTTTTTCTCATTTATATTCAGAATTGCAAGATATATATTTATAATTGCATGTTTATATTCTGACTTTATTTCTTACAGTTTGTCTCTGCAATTCTGAGTTCTTTTTTTTGTGTGTGTGTGTGTGTGAGTGGTGGTGAGTGAGTGGTGGTGGAGTGGTGGTGAGTGAGTGGTGGTGAGTGAGTGAGTGAGTGAGAGAGTGGAAAAATGAGTGGATGAGTGGTAGGTAAGTGAGTAAGGGAGTCAGTGAGTGGATGTGTAGTGAGTGAGTGAGTGAGTGAGTGAGTGAGTGAGTGGTGGTGGTGAGTGGTGGTGGTGGTGAGTGGTGGTGAGTGAGTGGAAAAATTAGTGGATGAGTGGTGGGTGAGTAAGGGAGTCTGTGATTGGTGAGTGGTGGTGGTGGTGGTGGTGAGTGAGTGGTGAGTGGTGAGTGGTGGTGGTGAGTGGAGTGAGTGAGTGGAAAATGAGTGGATGAGTGGTAGGTAAGTGAGTAAGGGAGTCAGTGAGTGGATAAGTGAGTGGATGTGTAGTGAGTGGTGGTGGTGGTGAGTGGTGGTGAGTGAGTGTGAGTGGAAAAATTAGTGGATGAGTGGTGGGTGAGTAAGGGAGTCTGTGATTGGTGGTGGTGGTGGTGGTGAGTGGTGGTGGTGAGTGGTGAGTGAGTGGTGGTGAGTGAGTGAGTGGTGGTGAGTGAGTGAGTGAGTGAGAGAGAGTGAAAAATGAGTGGATGAGTGGTAGGTAAGTGAGTAAAGGAGTCAGTGAGTGGATAAGTGAGTGGATGTGTAGTGAGTGAGTGAGTGAGTGAGTGAGTGGAAAAATTAGTGGATGAGTGGTGGGTGGTGGTAGGGAGTCTGTGATTGGTGAGTGGTGGTGGTGGTGGTGGTGAGTGGTGGTGGAGTGGTGGTGGTGGTGAGTGGTGGTGAGTGGTGGTGGTGGTGAGTGAGTGAGTGAGTGAGTGAGTGAGTGAGTGGAAAAATTAGTGGATGAGTGGTGGGTGAGTAAGGGAGTCTGTGGTGGTGGTGGTGGTGGTGGTGGTGGTGGTGAGTGGTGGTGAGTGAGTGGTGGTGAGTGGTGGTGGTGGTGGTGGTGAGTGAGTGAGTGAGAGTGGAAAAATGAGTGGATGAGTGGTAGGTAAGTGAGTAAGGGAGTCAGTGAGTGGATAAGTGAGTGGATGTGTAGTGAGTGGTGGTGGTGGTGAGTGAGTAAGTGAGTGAGTGAGTGAAAAATTAGTGGATGAGTGGTGGGTAAGTGAGTAAGGGAGTCAGTGAGTGGATAAGTGAGTGGATGTGTAGTGAGTGGTGGTGGTGGTGAGTGTGGAAAAATTAGTGGATGAGTGGTGGGTAAGTGAGTAAGGAGTCAGTGGTGAGTGAGTGGTGGTGGTGGTGAGTGGTGGTGAGTGGTGGTGGTGAGTGAGTGAGTGAGTGAGTGAGTGAGTGAGTGAGTGAGTGAGTGAGGATGTGTAATAGCACCCCCCTATCGTATATCATTGAATCACTAAATATTCAACTATATTACTGATCAGCTCACTTTTAATTATCATAAAGTCATAATTGAGAGATAAAATGTTGAATATGATTTTAAATGTCCTCATTATTAAATGAAAAGTCAAAAATATGATTTTAAAATTCATAATATTGAGATAAATGTTGAAAATATGACATGCTGTCCTAATTAGATAAAATGTTGAAAATATGATTTTAAAAGTCCTCATTATTAGATAAAAGTAAAAATATGACATGCTAAGTCATTGTGAGATAAACAGTTGCAATTAGGACTTTAAAATTCTAAATTTTGGATTTAAAGTCAATTATAACTTGGAAAAATGAGTGGATAAGTGGATGTGTTGAGTGAGTGAGTGAGTGAGTGAGTGAGTGAGTGAGTGAGTGAGTGAGTGAGTGAGTGAGTGAGAGAGTGAGTGAGTGGAATACTACTGTAGGAGGAAAACTGTAAGAGCTTGATTTAGTATCGTACATGCACATTTTCTGAAGCAGTGGGGATCGATACTGTATGACCAGCCCTACAGTATCTGCACTTGACTCTCTCTGTTTCTCTCTGTATACTTCAGACTTCCTCCCACTGACTCCATCTGTCCCGACTGCGTCTCACTTCTGTCCTCCTACTGAAGTTTGCAATGTATGGAGAAATGAACTCAATCCAATCACAGATAAATGCAGCAGAAAATTGAACTCTTGTTGTGAGAACAAAATAAAGAGAAGCATCCCCCACACTGACTCCCTTCCTTCCCGGAGTTCATGCTCTGTTCAGAGTAAAATCTCCTCTATTCCTCAAGTCTTGCCTAAATACTCATTAGTATATCATTAGTGTCTATTAGGAATGTTATACAGTTACAACAGCTTCTCTCAAACTAATGTTTGGAACACAAACACAATTAAAGCTTAGTGCTTAGTTTCACCCAAGTGTTAGTTCACCCAAAAAATTTAAATGTTGAAGGAATAATTCATTACATTTGAATAAAAAATTATTTAATGCAAGCTTTTCTTGATAATTGAAAAATAGCTTTTAAAAACCATATAAAACCAACATGATTGCAAAAATTTGCCACATTTTTATCTAGATTTTTTAATTGAAGTTTAATTGAATTTGATGGGGGTTAGGTTCATTGTGAATTCTCTTATTTATCTCTTATAACCCATTCCCACAAGATTAATAAATGTTTAGTGAGTAAATAATGGCACTATTTTTGGGGTGAACATCTCTCTGTGTGTTTAGAAGCAGCTAGTGAGATAATTTCAAAGAGCTCTTTCTATTGGTTGGAGTATGAACAAGTCCTCTCCTCAATTGTAGCATACTAAGCATCAGTCACGCTTACTCAAGGAAATCCCTGTGCTTGCCTGTTGGAATCGTGGAGTTGCATGACTGAGGTTTCTGGAGTAAGCACTAAACACTTGACACCTGCTGACGTTTAATGACACTCAAAGTCATGACTACACACATTTATAGAGGCAGGAGTTACAACTCTTGTCTTTTTGCTTTGCAGCACATATTTCACATTTTGTGTTGGATACATTAATGGCCCTCTAATGCTCAATTCAAGTCTCTTGTAGACCAACTTTTAACTATCGGCTTATAGTCTGGTCCAGATTGTGGATTATTCTAGCCAAGAACCATCCCTCATGATAAAAGCCTAGCCTTCACAAAGAAGGATAATCATCTCCGCAGTGTCGTCATGGTCATGTTCTCTCAATGAACCATGAAACATGAACCATCCATGAGCACCTATCAGCATGCTCACGGCCCGGACATTTGAGAGAGCGATCATCGCCATCAGTTAAGGACAGAAAACGACCGCATCCAGATCCAGAACACACGAACGGAAAGGCATCTTTAAAAAGATGCTTGCCATCCGTTTTGCTCTTTTAGGAAACTGCTCTTTTTCGCAGAAGCATCCAGGGGGGAAACACTGCACTTAAATGTGCAATACAATGGTGAAAGACTGCTGAATGCTCCGTTTACAGCAGCAAGAGAGCTTCCAACTTCTTTCGAGGCAACTGGAAAGAGTGATCGCTCATAAGAGACAACCACTCGGCTCCAAAGCAAAAATCTAATGAGTGTCCATGTTATATACCTGTATGTACAGGGGAGTGGCTTGGCATGCAAATGCCACTCGCCAATTGACAGTTTTTCTAAAACTGTGATTAGGGTTCCCAAGTGAGACCAAGGGCCCTATCATACGTTTATAAAAGCTACTGAAATGCCCTGATTGTACTAAGATCTAATCCTGGCTTAATCTAAGCCCTGTCTATGGAACCAGGCCATAAAGTCATAGGGCCCTATCATATACCCGACGCAATGAGACGCCAGATGCAACGCAAGTGCTTTTTGCTAGTTTCAGCAGTTATCATTTTCACTTTCAGTGCCACGTTGTTTAAATAGCAAACTGTAAAAGATTATTATTGTGTACATAAAGATAAAAATGCCAACATGTCATAATGAATAGTCATTGCATGTATCAGAATGACCTATTTGCAGTAATGACGAATGAAATTGGCTAATTAGTTGACCAATCGTGGCAATGCACACATGTATTTAAACTGACTCGTCAGGTTGAGGGTGTCTATATAATCCACCATGTAAATAGCGAATCCGCCTTGGTGCAAGCACAACTGGCTTTTAAAGGGAATGGGAGATGAGACTGTGATTTATTGAACATTATGGCTTAAACACACCCATGACTCATTAAGAGACTAGGTACAACCCTTTTGGACCATGCACCGGGCGTGCAGACCGTTTTTTCCTTCGTTAAAAACTAGCAAAAGTGTATTCAGACACGCCCTAAGTGCACCTGCGCCGTGAGCTTCAGACCATGTGCTCAGATCGGTAAAATAGGGCCCGTAATGTTGTGGTGACTGACAGATAAGGAACAAGTTGTCATGAATTATTGATCATATTATTTTTTACAGTATATAGGGTAAAGTATATGTGCAGTTTGGAGGACAATGAGGAATGGGAGAGCTAAAATGAATTCATTATTTGAGAACGTGAAAAAGTCAAATAAAATCCAATGAAAATCCATTGGTCTTTGTAAACAAACCTTTTCATGAAATATATGCCATTTCACATGGTTGTACCGTACACCTCACGACAAAAAGCAAAAGTGAAATGCGTGACTTTTGGTTGCTTTATCGTCACAAAGTGTTGTCAGTGTAAATGCTCCCTAAGGCCTGTTTCTGCAGCTCTGTCTAGTCTTTCTGACACCCTGCTGTTTAGCACCTGTAGTCAGCGACAGCTCAGTGCAGTAGGGCAAACTCATTGTCTGGACTCATTGTCTGCTTCTCTTCACTGAGATGACTGCACTGACCTGACAAAACAACACAAAATGGTAAAGACTGTGAAAAAGACCTATGAATTAACACATAGTGGCATTTAGTCCATGTCTATTAGCTTTGAGGTACTCTTTAACTCTTTCCCCACCATTGACAGAAATTTCCAGCTCTCCGTGTTTTCAAGTCAAGTCACTTTTATTTCTATAGCGCTTGTCACAACACAGATTGCTTCAAAACAGCTTCACAGTGATTATAGGCAATGAATTCAGTTTTAGATGAAAAGCTAAAGTAAATTTTTGATTGATTAATTTCTGTTGTAAAAATGCAAAATGTAAAAACGCATGTAAAAATATATATTGCACAAACTGAAAACAATAATGTAAATATTATTATAAGTGAATAAAAAAATAAAAGCACATTTAAAAAATAACAAGCATGATTTCATATCTTAAATGTCTTAGACTTTCAGCTATTTTTCAAATTTCAGCTATTTATTTCATAATTAGGACTTTTAATCATATTTTAGATTTATAAGTCATAATTGACTTTAAATCCAAAATTTTGAATTTTATCTCAGAATTTGTAATGTCCTAATTTCAACTGTTCATCTCACAATGACTTAGCATGTCATATTTTTGACATTTTATCTAATAGTGAGGACTTTTAAAATCATATTTTCAAAATTTGATCTCTTAATTATGACTTTATGATCATTGAAATGAGCTGATCAGTAATATAGTTGAATATTTAGTGATTCAATGATATACGGTAGAGGGCGCTATTACACATCTTCTAAAAGAGTACTGAATCCTGATCAAAACACAGGAGAAGAAGAAACAGAAACGAGTGATTGTATGTAAGCAGATGCATATGTAAAATAACGTGATCATCAACATTAAACAGCATATAAATCAAAACTGCTTAATGTTACTGAATGAAATGTGGACCCAGGACGAGCTCCAGGACTGTGAAGCATTAGGGGTGTTGATGGACTCCATCTACTCCATCTGTGTTTGATCATCGCTCTGAATCTGAGCTGGATGTAGTCTTTGACAATAAAACGTGATTTTCTCAGCTTTTTGTTCAAAATGTTACTTTTTTTATGAAACTTACCCATATTCAAGATTTGATAAAAAATCATAATTCATTCTGGAATTCATAAATCTAGATTAAACGTTTAAAAGCAGAGTCTGTTCTTTATTTTGAAATATTGCATGTTCAGACATTCATTCAACAAAATATTCTTGAGGCCATGATGTTACAAGCACGCCAGGCTCCACCCTCTCCCAATCACAGCGCACGCCATCACCGGAATACTGATCACACACACCTGCACGTCATCATCACCTGCACTTAAGCCCCATGCATTCACTCAGTCACTGTCCGTGTTCCTCCAAGTCTCCAGTGTTCTCCTCCTGTCTCCTAGTCTTCTGAGTTCTCCCTCCGCCATACTACAAAGACAAAGTCCAGCATCACCTCTGATATCTGCTTTCTCTCACTCACCTGATCCGTTCACCTCTGGTCGCTCAATAAAGACTGTTTACTACCCATCTGTTCTCCGTGTCAAGCCTGTTTGTAACACGTGAAGCATTTGTGAAAATGATCAAAAATGCTGGTGGTGGCTGGCAACCTTTTTTCAAAAACACTGGCGGGGAAAGAGTTAAGAATGACTAAATGTAACCTTTTAGCAAAAATACTGCAGTTTTTTTTGTTTTTGAGAAAAGTCTGGAAAAACAGACTGTAAATATTGATGACATCATCTATCACTCAGGGGCGTATCAATTTTTTTGTCCAATCAAGACTTTCTAGAATCAGTATGTTAATACATCCTAATACCAACTATCGCTGACTAATGTCTCTAAATGTCTCTGTCACTGCAATTTGTGTTGGAATTTGCGGATGGCTTCTGTACAGCCCATCTTCATTGATTTGATGGGCCATCTCAATCATGACTATGATGGTTAGAGCCCTGCTCATTTCTGAATCCATTCACTTTGTAGTATTTAATGTGAATTATTAACTCATTCTTTTCTTTTGATTGTACAGAATGGGCAAATCCAACAGCGCTTAGAGACTGTCCAAAGAGATTTCATCGTCTTCAACAGGGAAAAGTAAGAAAACTTTTGACACTTCAGTAGTAACATACCCAGTTTTATTGTGAAGCAAGTGTTTTGGATTTCGATATCAACAGCTGTTATGCATTATCTTCATTATATTGAGAATGTGCATTAGTAAAATTACACAATGAAGATTTAACCTCAGGCAGTACTTGTTATGCAAGAGTTTTGAAACACCCTAGGACAAATGAGGTTTTGCACAATGTTATCTTAAATCCCATAAGTTGCGTCATCATGGAAGACCAGAAATAATGATTGTATTTTTGATTACATTATAATGGCAGTATATATGCATGTCAAAATTGCCTACACAAACAGCCTGTTTACTGGATTAAGTTTGACCCAGGCTAGTTGAAGATTATTGGTTGATCAAACGAGGTTCTATAATTGGAGATACATTTTGCATGTCAAAAAGTTAAGGGAAAAAAACTGTTCACTATCAGAAATTCTTTCCAGTATAATATTTCAGTGCTTGCCAAACACAAGTTACTTCCTTTTTTTACTTTTAAAGGAAAAAACCAAAACATTTCTACATACTCTAATCTTGGTAACAGAGTTTGACGGTAACAGAATTGACAATTCTAAACTTTTTAGCCAAAAACTACTTACTTACACTAATGAAATCATGATTAAAAGACTCGTAACCAGCCACTGTGTGATCAGTGATCAATTCTGTTTCCCTTTTGATATTGTGGAAACAATTTTGACGTTTTACAAAATATCTCTTTTTTAGATTCAAATATTTTCTCAGAGAGAGCACACACACCGTTCAGTGCTTCAGGTCTTATCAGTGAGGGGAAGTGACATCATTTCCTGTATCTTACATAGTTGTAGGCAAAGTATGGCACGGTAACAGAATTGACGCAAGATTTATGGACAAAGTTATTTTTAAACAATTAGAATTAGGAAAATTACTATTTAGGGCTTTTATTAATAAAGTAAATGAAATATTACCAAAAGAAAAGTCTATTAAATAAACTATTTTGATTACATGATACACTGACTAATTCGAACAAGAAATCATGATTTTCAGCAATAAGACACTTTTTACAGAAAATAATATATTTTTATGGCCTGTAATATCGTGTGATCCATGACAATTAGTAACACATTATAAAAATTTTAAAAATGTAACCATTTGAAAAAAAGCAGAAAAAAACACCAAATGTATCTGCAATTATAGAATCACGCACTATATTCATAGCTTTTATGAGGTTAGTTCACCACAGAGCATTTATAAATAGCTTTTGTTTGAGCTATACTTGCCCTAGATCGAATAGTTTATTAGGAAAATGAGAAATGTTTTTTGGTAACTATGAATATATATATACACCAATCAGGCATAACGTTATGACGGCGACAGGGTCATGGGCGGCCAAGGCTCATTGATGCACGTGGGGAGCGAAGGCTGGCCCGTGTGGTCCGATCAAACAGACGAGCTACTGGAGCTCAAACTGCTCAAGAAGTTAATGCTGGTTCTGATAGAAAGGTGTCAGAATACACAGAGCATCTCAGTTTGTTGCGTATGGGGCGGCATAGCCGCTGACCAGTCAGGGTGCCCATGCTGACCCCTGTCCACCGCCGAAAGCACCAACAGTGGCACGTGAGCATCAGAACTGGACCACGGAGCAATGGAAGAAGGTGGCCTGGTCTGATGAATCACGTGTTCTTTTACATCACGTGGATGGCCGGGTGCGTGTGCATGGCTTACCTGGGGAACACATGGCATCAGGATGCACTATGGGAAGAAGGCAAGCCGGCGGAGGCAGTGTGATGCTTTGGGCAATGTCCTGCTGGGAAACCTTGGGTCCTGCCATCCATGTGGATGTTACTTTGACACGTACCACCTACCTAAGCATTGTTGCAGACCATGTACACCCTTTCATGGAAACGGTATTCCCTGGTGGCTGTGGCTCTTCCAGCAGGATAATGCTCCTGCCACAAAGCACAAATGCTTCAGGAATGGTTTGAGGAGCACAACAACGAGTTTGAGGTGTTGACTTGGCCTCCAAATTCCCCAGATCTCAATCCAATCGAGCATCTGTGGGATGTGCTGAACAAACAAGTCAAATCCATGGAGGCCCCACCTCGCAACTTACAGGACTTAAAGGATCTGCTGCTAACATCTTGCTGCCAGATACCACAGCACACCTTCAGGGGTCTACTGGAGTTCATGCCTCCACGGGTCAGGGCTGTTTTGGCAGCAAAAGGGGACCAACACAATATTAGGAAGGTCACAATATATGGTCATAATGTTATGCCTGATATATATATATATATATTTTAATTGTTAACAATTATTTTATTTCAACTAACAACATTTTATATGGTTTTAGTTTTAGTTCACTTGAATAACTTTTATGCCTTACGGTTACAACTGCACATTTTCAGTTTTAACTGTGTGAAACCTCATGGATTTGTTATCCTTTCTTTGTTTTGGAGGTTGCGGAAAACCAAAGCAGACGCTGAGACCAACAACCTCAGTGCAGAAGAGACAAACAAAGCCATTCAAGACGGACAGAACAACAACGTACAGCACTGTTTATCAAGTTAACATCTGGCCGGAGGGACACGCCGCAGCTTTCTTATTTCGCTCCAAGACGCCCCACTGCAGTTTCCATGGAAAATCCCCAGAAGATGCATGAGAAAATCCATGGAATGTCCTGGATTCCGGATGGATTCATCAAGCTAGTGTGACCCTCATGCTCTGCATTCACCCAAAAACTGACGGCGGTTTACAGTGACTGACTGAAAAACTGAATACTGCGAAACTATCCCATTTTTAAAAGAATGAACTGAATGATGATGTTCTCTGCACCTGGCCGTGAAATGTGTGCCTTACTAGTTTAATGGATTTCCCTAATGCGTTTGGAGGCACATGAAGATTTACTGCTGTCTGATTCAGCGAGTGATCAGACTCGAGCCATTCGCCATGATTTATAAAGCTGCTCTTTTTAACGTACAAATGCAGAGAACAGAATGTGAAAGATATTTACTTCACCTCATTATGCGTATGTGATTCATTCAATCCATGTAAATGTGAAATACTGTCATTTATGCCACTGAGAATTTTTTTGGCCCTTCTGGAACTAAAGCGTTTTTGGAGATTCATTGCTGGATCCCATTTGTGCTGCTGAATAAGATATTGACCACAGATAAAATGATAATAAAACAACTTAATAGCATCATCTGACAAGTCTGACTAAGGTTTGCATAGCCTAGGGATATTCACACGGTTGTTTCTGGCTCATTTAGGAAATAAGTTTTAGATTTATAACATAAATACAGCACATTTTTTAACAGTGCAGGTCCTTAAAGTTTGGTGGAAATGTTGTACTATTCATCTGAAATCTGTTTCTCACAATGAATCAAAATCGCCATCTAGTGGCAAGGTGAATATTGAACATAACAGACAAACTGCACACAATGTTGAACAACAGTGACGATAATTATGATAAATATTGCTTCCAGTTTCATTTGAAAAGGTTTGCTTTGTTTCGCTTAGTTATTATTATAATCTACAGTAGAGGGTTTTATTGTTCAGTGTGGTGTTTTATGCTTTTCCCACTGATTGTATCAATTCAAATTTGGACTTTGTATACAGATCTGCTTCAGTTTGCAATACACTAACTACGTTTGATAGCAAAGCATTTATTTCTTACCACTTAATCCAGTGAGAACAATTAAATCAAACGATATTGTCACAGTGTATATCAGATGTTTCACTCTTGGTCTGAAGTCTGAATTGTTGTCCGGTGGACTGACCGAACACCCAATCATGTGAATTTTCCCTCTTTCGCATACAGCTATGTCATTGGGGATTGTCATATTTTCCATGTAATTGTTAATAAAAAAACCTCACATGATAACCATAGTGTCAGAAATGCTTCATATTTTTATGTTTGTATGTTTTAGACTAGTTTGATACATATATATATATATATATATATATATATATATATATATATATATATATATATATATATATATATATATATATATATATAAATATATGCCCTCAATGTTGATAAATCATACACAGGCAGTCAGTTGTAACTTCTGTTTATTGAGGAACAAGTTTTGCACATCACACATTCACTTTGACCTGCTTTTTTTCTCCATCATTTTTGACCCAGCTGTTAAAAAAAGGGAAAAATACAATCAAACCTACATAAATATTAGGGATGCACGATACATCGGGCGCCATATCGGTATCTGCCGACATATGCTCATTTTTAATGTTATCGCTATTGGCCCGATGTGAAAATGTGTCCGATATATTAAAGCCGATAAATAATGTATTATTTCCTCCAGATGTGCACTGTTCGCCATGATGGTTTTGAATTGCTTGAAATGATTGCAATCACTTCAAAAAGGATGTGCAGCGCAAGGCTATATAAAATTATAATGAGAACATCATAATTGTGTGTTTGGGACATGGCTTTTAATGGTGAGACTTTCGTTTTTTTTTTAATTATATTAAAATTTGGATTTAGATTTATCGGCCAATATATCGGTTATCAGCTTTCGGCTATCGGTATTGGGCAAAATCAGTGCATCCCTAATAAATATAATAAACAACATATTCCACATCAATGAGAAAATCACTGTATGCCATTGTTATTTGGGACGTGTAACTCAAACCTCATCTAGACGTCAGAGAGATTTAGATTTCAAAAACGTATTCCAATATTCCTGTGATTTAAGAAACGACATCGTAGCACCGGTTAATCATCCGTCAATAACTGACATTTGAGCTGTAATTGTATTTGACTGAATATTCGACAAAACTGAAATGCAAAAGGCAATATCGTTCCCCTGCAGGCGTTCAAACTGATTTGTGTTTTCATCACTCATTTTCACATGAAATCTAGTTAACCTTTATTTTTCCTTTACTGAGACCCATCTGAAGTTCAACTATTCCTTCATACGACGGGTCACGGATAAGGAAAGCAGTGCAGTATGGGAATTGGTGTTTAAGCAAATGCAAATGTAATTTCTACACCCGTCCCAGACAGCAGCATAGTGTCGTCCAGAATATGTCCACTTGTACCGGCCGACATTATTTTGCTGTCTGGGGAATATCAATGCATTTTTTTCCTTAACATTCATTTGACTTTATTATACTTAAAAAAATGCGAACACTTCAACTTCATTTACAAAGTAACTAGCATAACCACAGCTGATATATACGCAAATAAAGCTTATGAGGGAATAGAGATAAAGCCCTATGAAACGCATGACAGTAGTCCTTCCTCCACTGAACGCAAACGAGTTAACTGCTTCCTTTTATAAACGTCACATACCAAGTCGGTTTCACGGTAAATCTAGTTCGGTTTATCTAAACACATCTAAACGAACAAAACGCTACACTAAAATGCCCTAATATTTGTACGGGCTTTGCTTTCCTCAGAGGTGGACTACTGATCTTCAGTCACTCAGCAGGAGTAAATCATGAAGGGTAAGGCATGACTTCAGTGTTTTGCTTTCTTATGTTTCATTTCCTGACTAATCACCTTACGTCTACATGGTTGATTTTATCCTGGTGGTCCCTCTTACATGCTCTTTATGTTTAACTAAGGGAGGTGATATTGGAGCGGCCACCAGGGGGCACAACGACACGTCTTCCAGCCGGTCTGATGGGAGCTTCCTCAGGACCTGTGATGAGACCGAAGAGAGAGAGGTCAGGTCACATGAGATCAGGCTTCTTTACATAGGCTCGGGTCATTCTCTCTGGCAGAACGTTTCAGGGATAGGTTAACAGCTGATCTTTCTGTGAGTTTTTGTGATGCTATTTACTGTCAATCCTAAAGCAGTATGTATTAGAGCCGCACCACAGTAAAGGTCATTTCCCCACACTGAGGTCGCTTCTGTTCAAGCTGCTCGTGTGAATTTGCAGCTGCTTGCTTTGAACTGAAAGTGACTTCTGTGTGAGCGATGCTTGGACTTTTTTAACTTTTTGATGTGCCATACATTAAATTCAGATCTGATATGCTTATAAATGTAATATATTCTGACTAGGAAACAGTACAGTTATGGTACAGTTACTTAGTTTCGGTGAACCTACACATTAACCCCTTACCAGACTTTGGCAAGTGGAGCATGAATACAAAGGCTTCTGCTCATAAGTCATTCTGAATAGATATATAATCGGCATATATTTAGAAAGCCAACACTTAAGAGTTTACAGTTCAAGACTCAGAATTACTCAGACTGTTATTAATATAGAGATATATATAGGCTCAAACATAAAATAAAATAAATATACACAAAAAATACATCATTCTCAAATAATACTTATGGTTTTATTCAAATCTTAAATTCTGATCATACCATACTTAATATATTTTCTTTAGACGATGTTACTCAAATATAGGTCAATATAATATTTTTAGGGGCTTTTACAACTTATTTTCACCATAAGCAAAAGCTAAATTAGCTATAATATAAAAGAAGAATTTTTACCTAAGATAAAATTATTTTGTTAGTCAATATTTATTTAATGTACTTATTAAACTTAAAGATAACTTTAAAAGACCTTAACGTTTTTAAACTATGCATAATATTTTCTCTTATGTAGTTTAAAATATATTTGTTTGTTTAATCATTTTAATTAAAATAAGAAAAATGATAATATAATTGTATAAATAAAAACAAAAACAAGCTTGTAAACTCACTCTATCGCGATTATTCGCATCCTAAATAAAAGTTTGTGTAATTACTATGTATATATTTAAGAAATATTTGCATGTATATATATTTATATCATTTATTATATATAAATATTCAAATAAATTATTAAATATGTACATGCATATGTGTGTATTTATATATACATAATAATTACGCAATTACACAAACTTTTATTTAGGATGCGAATAATCATGATTAATCGATGACTTTATGGTTCAAAAGATGCCCAAATGAATTTGAGTTCAGAAGTTAACCATGTTCATCACAGAAGAGGTGTATTCACTGTATTTGCTAGCACATATTGCATATTTTTATACTTTTTATGGATTAATGCTGGGTTCTGCGTCTGTTTTATCCCACTATCCTTCAAAAATTATGCCAATAAGAAGTTTTCGTCTGTATGAATATGAGATTTTCCAGGGTTACCTGACAGCGTGAAGCCAGACTGATGGAGGTTCCTTACAGGGACTTTAGTGGGTGAGGTACGGGTGGAGGCAGACGGTGTTCCTCCCCTAGACATGGGTGTAAACTCAGACACGGGGCCGTCATACATGCCCCTGGGGACCGCCTTCAGTGTGGCCATCTTTAAGAGAGACACAAACAGAACGCTTCAGCTTTATACCGGATAGTGTAGCATACCGGTTAGAGAAAGAGAGAGAGAGAAAGGCAAGTTTGGGTGTTGGCAAGTACATTCCATAGCATGTATCTATCCTCATGTGGGCTGTCTTTGGGAACTGTGTGTAAATTTCATGTCCTCTTGGAAATTGGTTCCAGATTTCGCTGACAGATCGTTGAGAAGGTTAATCATGTTGCACTATCAACACTATTTCTACAATGTAAGCAAGATATTTTTGAGATTTGCTGGCTTAAAACTGAAACCGTGGACAAAAATGCTGAGAGGAGGAAAAAAAAAAACACAGATTTAAATATATTTTCAAGATTTCCAAAGGCAAGGCAGTTTTCATTAAAGGGATAGTCCACCCAAAATGAAAATTATGAATTAAAATGAATCATTTAATCACAATGGTTTCATTTCAAACCCATATGATTTTTGTTCAACACAAATTAAGATATTTTTAATACATTTTTTAATGATTAGACTAGAACAAAAGTTGTCCAAATGAAGTCCTTGGCAATGCATATTACTACTACTAATAAATGTTTGATATATTTATGGTAGGAAATGTACAAAATATCTTCATGGAACATGATCTTTACTTAATATCATAATGATTTTTGGCCTAAAATACTTTTTTTAAATTTTGACCCATACAATGTATTGTTGGTTATTGCCACAGATATACCTATGCGACTTATGACTGGTTTTGTGCTCCAGGGTCACATATTTGATGAACTCTATGTATGTGCGTTGACTGAACTAAATCTGTTCATCGTATAATTCAACCGTGTCTCTTCAGAAACCTTAAACTAAACCACTCTTTTAAAAGCTTGAATGTTTTTGGTTGAATTGACTTTTAATGGATGGACAGAAATCTCTCAGATTTCATTAAAAAATATTAAGCTTATATATTGTATTTTGAAGATGAACCAAGGTCTTATGGATGAGTGAAAAATTTGGTTGCAGAATTGTGAGATAAAAAGTAGTAATATTCTTTTAATTTGTTTTATTCTGTGGCAGAAACAAGCTTCCATAGATATGGCCTCTTTGTAAAAGCTTCCTTCTGTCTGCTTTTGTCATGATGCTGGAGTCGCTGGCTTTGTTAAACTAACAGTTTCTTTACAGGGCAACACTCCCAATTTTTAAAACCACAAAAATACATGAACTCTTTTTCTGCCATTAACCGAATTCTCCAGCTTTCCATGTTTTCATTGTTGCACAGTGCTATTACACATCTTCTGAAAGAGCACTGAATCTCCTTATCTACAGAGCCCCACGCATGACATGCAGGAAAAACTAGTGAGCACGATTTATAAATCAAGGGAACAAATTAGTAAATCGTGTGGACGGTTTAGCAAGTCAAGGGAACCAAGTAGTAAATCGTGTGCACAATTTACTTTTTTCATGTGCAGGGCTCCATACTTAACAAAACTCTTTGCACTCATCACGTGCAAAGAAGTAGAAACAAATGATATAATGCACTATATTACCAAAAGTTTTGGGACGCCTGCCTTTACATGCACATGAACTTTAATGACATCCCATTCTTACTCCGTAGGGTTTAATATGGAGTTGGCCCACCATTTGCAGCTATAACAGCTTCAACTCTTCTGGACCTTTCCACAAGGTTTAGGAGTGTGTTTATGGGAATTTTTGACCATTCTTCTAGAAGCGCATTTGTGAGGTCAGGCACTGATGTTGGACGAGAAGGCCTGGCTCACAGTCTCCGCTCTAATTCATCCCAAAGGTGTTCTATCGGGTTGAGGTCAGGACTCTGTGCAAGCCAGTCAAGTTCCTCCACACCAAACTCACTCATCCATGTCTTTATGGACCGACGCTTTGTGCACTGGAGCGCAGTCATGTTGTAACAGGAAGGGGCCGTCCCCAAACTGTTCCCACAAAGTTGGGAGCATGAAAGTGTCCAAAATGTCTTGGTATGCTGAATCATTAAGAGTTCCTTTCACTGGAACTAAGGGGCCATGCCCAACCCCTGAAAAACAACCCCACACCATAATCCCCCCTCCACCAAACTTTACACTTGGCACAATGCAGTCAGGCAAGTACCGTTCCCCTGGCAACCGGCAAACTCAGACTCGTCCATCAGATTTCCAGACAGAGAAGCATGACTGGTCACTGCTCTAGAGTCCAGTGGTGGCGTGCTTTACTCCACTGCATCCCACGCTTTGCATTGCACTTGGTGATGTAAGGCTTGGATGAGCTGCTCGGTCATGGAAACCCATTCCATGAAGCTCTCTACGCACTGTTCTTGAGCTCATCTGAAGGACACAGAAGTTTGGAGGTCTGTAACTATTGACTCTGCAGAAAATTGGTGACTTCTGCGCACTGTGACCCTCAGCATGCGCTGACCCCGCTCTGTGATTTTACGTGGCCTAACACTTCGTGGCTGAGTTGCTGTTGCTCCCAATTGCTTCCACTTTGTTATAATACCACTAACAGTTGAGCGTGGAATATTTAGTAATGAGAAAATTTCATGAATGGACTTATTGCACAGGTGGCAACCTATCACGGTACCACACTTGAGTTCACTGAGCTCCTGAGAGCGAGCCATTCTTTCACAAATGTTTGTAGAAGCGTCTGCATGCCTAGTGTTTGATCTATACACCTGTGGCCATGGATGTGATTGAACACCTGAATTCAATGATTTGGAGGGGGTGTCCCAATACTTTTGGCAATATAGTATATGTATCATATTTAAATCATATCATATGCAAATCCCATCCAGATGTAATCTTTGTCAAAAATGTGATTTTCTCAGCTCTTTGCTCAAAATGTAGTTTTTTTTATGAAACTTACCCACATTCAAGTGTTGATAAAAAAGAATGCATGAAGCTAGAATAAAACATTTTTTGTTTAAAAGCAGAGGCTCTGTTCTTTCTTTTGATATATTGCATGTTCAGATATTCATAAAACAAAATATTTGCCGGGCCATGAAACTTTTGTGAACATGATCAAAAACAGAGGCAGTGGCGGGCAACTTTTAAAAAAAGCGCTGGCGGGGAAAGAGCTAACAACTAGGTTTGCCTTGATGATAAATGATGATAAACTGCAGAAAAAGGGAAATTTCAATACAGCGCTGTGGATACAGATGAACTCCTGTCACACGTGTGTCCAGGGCCATCGGGATCAGTGTTCTTCTTGCCAGAGCGGTACCTGTTTCCTGGCTTTGACACGTTTGTAAGCGAAGTCAGGAAATGGGGAGCAGGGGATAAAGCGTCCAGTGCCAGAGGTCGCGTGCAGGTTCCCATCCTCCAGAACAATCTTCCCCTGGCAGACGACCAGCATGGGCGCACCTCTCAGCTCCATGCCCTCAAACACATTATACTCCGCTGCCTAGAAAAACACAAGAACATCATGCTACGTTTAAGGGTAAAGTTAGGGATGGTGTGGTGGTGTGGGTAAGTTTAAGGGTAAAGTTAGGGCCAGGTGTGGTGGTATGGGTAAGTTTAAGGGTAAAGTTAGGGCCAGGTGTGGTGGTATGGGTAAGTTTAAGGGTAAAGTTAGGGCCAGGTGTGGTGGTATGGGTAAGTTTAAGGGTAAAGTTAGGGATGGTGTGGTGGTGTGGGTAAGTTTAAGGGTAAAGTTAGGGCCAGGTGTGGTGGTATGGGTAAGTTTAAGGGTAAAGTTAGAGACAGGTGTGGTGGTGTGGGTAAGTTTAAGGGTAAAGTTAGGGCCAGGTGTGGTGGTATGGGTAAGTTTAAGGGTAAAGTTAGGGCCAGGTGTGGTGGTATGGGTAAGTTTAAGGGTAAAGTTAGGGATGGTGTGGTGGTGTGGGTAAGTTTAAGGGTAAAGTTAGGGCCAGGTGTGGTAGTATGGGTAAGTTTAAGGGTAAAAGTTAGGGCCAGGTGTGGTGGTGTGGGTAAGTTTAAGGGTAAAGTTAGGGCCAGGTGTGGTGGTATGGGTAAGTTTAAGGGTAAAGTTAGGGCCAGGTGTGGTGGTGTGGGTAAGTTTAAGGGTAAAGTTAGGGATGGTGTGATGTGGGTAAGTTTAAGGGTAAAGTTAGGGACAGGTATGGTGGTATGGGTAAGTTTAAGGGTAAAGTTAGGGATGGTGTGGTGGTATGGGTAAGTTTAAGGGTAAAGTTAGGGATGGTGTGGTGGTGTGGGTAAGTTTAAGGGTAAAGTTAGGGCCAGGTGTGGTGGTATGGGTAAGTTTAAGGGTAAAGTTAGGGCCAGGTGTGGTGGTATGGGTAAGTTTAAGGGTAGGGTTAGGGACAGGTGTGGTGATATGGGTAAGTTTAAGGGTAAAGTTAGGGACAGGTGTGGTGTGGGTAAGTTTAAGGGTAGGGTTAGGGACAGGTTTGGTGGTGTGGGTAAGTTTAAGGGTAAAGTTAGGGGCAGGTGTGGTGGTGTGGGTAAGTTTAAGGGTAAAGTTAGGGGCAGGTGTGGTGGTGTGGGTAAGTTTAAGGGTAAAGTTAGGGGCAGGTGTGGTGATATGGGTAAGTTTAAGGGTAAAGTTAGGGACGGGTGTGGTGGTGTGGGTAAGTTTAAGGGTAAAGTTAGGGATGGGTGTGGTGATATGGGTAAGTTTAAGGGTAAAGTTAGGGACGGGTGTGGTGGTGTGGGTAAGTTTAAGGGTAAAGTTAGGGATGGTGTGGTGGTGTGGGTAAGTTTAAGGGTAAAGTTAGGGACAGGTGTGGTGGTGTGGGTAAGTTTAAGGGTAAAGTTAGGGGCAGGTGTGGTGGTGTGGGTAAGTTTAAGGGTAAAGTTAGGGATGGTGTGGTGGTATGGGTAAGTTTAAGGGTAAAGTTAGGGACGGGTGTGATGGTGTGGGTAAGTTTAAGGGTAAAGTTAGGGGCAGGTGTGGTGGTGTGGGTAAGTTTAAGGGTAAAGTTAGGGATGGTGTGGTGGTGTGGGTAAGTTTAAGGGTAAAGTTAGGGCCAGGTGTGGTGGTATGGGTAAGTTTAAGGGTAACGTTAGGGATGGTGTGGGTAAGTTTAAGGGTAAAGTTAGGGACAGGTGTGGTGTGGGTAAGTTTAAGGGTAGGGTTAGGGACAGGTGTGGTGGTGTGGGTAAGTTTAAGGGTAAAGTTAGGGACGGGTGTGGTGGTGTGGGTAAGTTTAAGGGTAAAGTTAGGGACAGGTGTGGTGGTATGGTAAGTTTAAGGGTAAAGTTAAGGATGGTGTGGTGGTATGGGTAAGTTTAAGGGTAAAGTTAAGGATGGTGTGGTGGTATGGGTAAGTTTAAGGGTAAAGTTAGGGACAGGTGTGGTGGTGTGGGTAAGCTTAAGGTTAAAGTTAGGGACAGGTGTGGTGGTATGGGTAAGTTTAAGGGTAAAGTTAGGGACAGGTGTGGTGGTATGGTAAGTTTAAGGGTAAAGTTAAGGATGGTGTGGTGGTATGGGTAAGTTTAAGGGTAAAGTTAAGGATGGTGTGGTGGTATGGGTAAGTTTAAGGGTAAAGTTAGGGACAGGTGTGGTGATATGGTAAGTTTAAGGGTAAAGTTAGGGACAGGTGTGGTGGAGTGGGTAAGTTTAAGGGTAGGGTTAGGTGTAAGTGAAGTGTCAACAGTGTAATTATAAATGTAACTACAGAAATTAATTACAGATGTAATTACATGCAGGTATTTTTAAAAATGTAAGTACAATGTTAAAACATGTATGTACACAATAAGTGCACTGTATCAAATGATTCATTAAAATGTTAGTACAAAGTAGTTAAGGCCACCTAATATAACGTGGGTCCACAATGTTTGTATCTTAAATCTGTTTGTGTACATATTGGCTTTTTATTTAATTAAATGAATTGAGTAAATAATCAACAGATTAACCATCTACAGTATTTACACTACCATTCAAATGTTTGTGGTCAGTAAGATTTTAGAAGTCTCTATAAGAAGTCTCTTCTGCTCATCAAGACCACATTTATTTGATCAAAAATACAGTAAAATCAGTAATATTATGAAATATTATTACAATTTAAAAGAACTGTTTTTTTCTTTGAATATATTTAAAAATTTAATTTATTCCGGTGATCAAAGCTGAATTTATCTTCATTACTCCAGTCTTCAGTGTCACATGATCCTTCAGAAATCATTCTAATATGATGATTTGCTGCTCAAGAAACATTTATGATTATTATTCACGTTAAAAACCTCTTGGGTTACAAATTTTATCCTTTTATGGAAACTGTGATGCATTTTTTTCAGGATTATTTGATGAACAACGAGAAAAAGTGCAGCATGACGGTTAGCAGCTGTGCTTCACTCTAACAGCCGTTTTGAGTTTCTGCAAAGAGAAACGTTGAGATATTCCACACTAATGAAGATCATGTGTATGAGAGTAAGACATGACTCTGGCCTCCTGTCCTTCATTCACTCTCTTTCTCATTCTCCACCTCTTCACCAAACAGCTGGATACAGGAAGGACAAAAACATCCTTCTCTTTTTCTTCGTCTTTTTCTCACACTCTCAGCCTCTTGTTTTTTTCTTACTTCTCTTGTCACTTCTTTCTAGTTTATTACTCCCCTATTTTCTGAGTTCTCCAATGGACACTGTAAATGTTGTGATGTCCTGCCGTGATCCAAGGTCTCTGCATTTGGCAATCGTCCACTCTTTGTGTGCGATTGCAGGAAATGACACGCATGCAACTTCTGCCAAGAATGCTGGCATGGGCCTAAGCTTATGTAGAATAACACAAACGCAAGACTTTCGGCCAGGTGATGAAGTCATGTTTTAGGTGACTTCTCAGTGCATGGAAACCAGAGCCACGGGATAAACAATCAATAAACATCAGCCATTTTGTCCACTATTGGGAGCCATGGCAGCCAATGCTGTTTGGATATGTAATGGTCTCAAGAGAGGAAGCTGAAAGGAAATGAAAACGTGAGGTCATTTTGGCAGCTCCTGGGCTCTGCTGAATCTTTCTCCCTGAGCACTGCTGGTTTTCACGATCTACAAATATAGCTCTTGTAGTATCTGCTCAGGAAATTCCAGTTCCCATCTCACTCGAATCTAAAATCTGATTGTAGCTCTTCAAGCTCAGCTCTTCTTGTACTGATGTTGGTAATGTTTTGGAAGAGGAGAAAGAAAGAATGGCATCCGAGTGTCTGTCTCACAACTGCTGGAAATTTTGTTAAAGTGGCTAAGATTTTTTACAACGGTAATTACATGACCGTCAATGAACATGTCACACTAAAGATGAAAGTATGCTTCAGCTGTCTTGCAAATGCCATCAACAGGGCTGTTCGCTTACAGCAGTGGTGTCAAATTCAGTTCCTGTAGGGTGTAGCTCCAAACGGGGCTTGACATTCACTTTTTATGCTCAGCAGTCACTGTGGCTAGTGGTTTTCCAAAGTTACCAGCCACTCAGCATTTTCACTGGCCACCATTTTGACATTGATACCATGGGGAAAAACTGACATTTATATTTTAATAATATCTCATAATTTGTCAGCAGGAATACTAGGCTGCTGTCAATTTAAGAGCTGACGCACAGATCCATTACACTGTTACACATGCATTTTCTTTCTCAACTGTTTACATTCACTTAAAACAAAACTGACTGTGTTTACGTGAATACTCGCAAAGACCGACATTTTGACATTATTTTGTGTATTTGATACACAAGTAGTGATGATCATACTTGTTCTTATTATTTATATTGATATTATAAATGGTGATATAATTACAACAGGGCGAGATATGATTACATAGCTGAGTAAATAATAATGATAATGATGAGCAGATAAATACATGACCACTATGTTGTAATTTACAACAAAATTGCACTATTAATTTAGTCTTAGCACTGGTAATGATGTATTGTTAGTGATTATTATCATTATTATTATCGATATTAGGCCTACTATTGTTAACACTGTGATTAAAAATACACTAGGATATGGTTATATTTTATATATTACGAGATTATTATAAATACCGGACATATTTGAATGTTTATGTTAATGAGGATTATTACATTGCATTATTGTGATCGGTCATAATGTAATTGGGTATTTTGTATATTATAATATCACATAAATTATTAGTAATAGAACAGATAATGGCAGCAGCTGTGCGGTGTAATATAAGGGAATGAATTGGGGTGGGAGCAAATAAGATCTACTTTTTTCCACTCCCTTTTGAGCAAGTATTATATGTGTAAATAATGTGTATATGTGTAATGTGTATATATGTGTGTATGTGTATTTAGGTATATATGTGCATATACATATGTGTGTGTGTATAGTTATTATGTGTAATGTGTATTCTATTCTATAATGTGTATCATATGTTCTATTTTTCGATGTATATTGTGTTAGTATTTGTATATTTTTTTGCCTGAAATAAATTTCAATCAATCATCATCATACACTAGAGGTGTGTGGGGTGGGGTAAATTAAGCATGACCTGCTGTGATGTCACAATCATGGTGCATTGTGGTCTATGTATATCTATGGATTCTCCTCTCACCTACTGTACCAAGAAATCCCTAATCAATGTCTGCTGAGACTTAATATGGAAATCCAAGCTGAACTGAAGGTCTGACTGTCAGATCTGGCCTGTTTCCATCCAGCCGTTTTACTTATGAGGGAAAGCGTGCAGGCTTCCTGTATTAGCGCACAGTTTGATTAGTTACAATCGTCTATTTTCACTCAGAGGAGCTGGAAGGTCAGTGAAAGCCAGCCAATTCAGTTCTCTCTCTATGTTTAGACTTTCCCTTTGAAATGTGAGTATATAGTGTGTTTTTATGGAGCTGGAGGACCTACAGAATGATGCGTTTTAGCAGTGATGGTCCGGATGGCGTCTGTGTCCCAGATAACCAGATCGCTGTCTGAGCCCACCGCTATCCGACCCTTGCGTGGGTACAGGTTCAGGATCTTGGCGGCATTGGTGCTTGTCACAGCGACAAACATGTTCTCATCCATTTTACCAGTGACCTGAGCAGAGGAAGGACAAACACAGCTGAGATGAAATGCAATGCTTGTTTAATTTCAGGGTCTTAACAGTAGGTAATGTACATGATTTAGTGTCAAATCCACATTAGGGTGGGAATGAAATAATTATTTAATGTAACAAGTAAATATTTAGATTAGTGGTCAATCGATTAAATTCTTTTTAAAAATCGCACATTTTTTCTGTAATTAATTGCGATTAAAAACATCAGAGTTTTTATATTTTTATATTACAATCATTTCACAGATACTCTCCAAATTAAAGTAGAAAAAACTTAAAGACAGTATATTTAAAATATTTGTTGTAATGGCATGTTTTTATGAATGAAGGCCAACATCACTGATACTGATGTCTTTTAACTTAAGCAAACTTAAAACAATCTTCACATAAACCCATTACAATGAGTCTCATATTTACCTGTGGCCTTCATATATAATCAATATACAGAAATGTAATAAAGTTATCAAACAGTCTGCATGCACTGTATAAATGATACATTAAATACAGATTAATCCTGATACTGAATCCTTGTTCTCTGTTATCGTTAATGACCGACATCATTAGTGGCTGCAGTCACTTTAAGATCTGCCGCTGCCGAACATGACGCGGATCTGACACGTGCATCTCATTCTCTCACAACTCTTTAAGTTCATTTACAACGTTATTTAAGACATTTAAGAGGGCTCTTATGAGGACACTCAACAAAACGGGCATTTTGACATAATTGTGTATGTTATTGTTTGTTCAAGCGCAAAAGAGAACACTGAATACTGGCGCACGTTGCCCTGTGCGTCGTGTGTGTCAGGACATTCACAGATAGCACGTTCTCTTTTGTCTCGTCACACTTGAATGGTTTAAAAGCATTTGCATAAATAAGAGCGTGATCATATAATGTAATGCTAGCCAACGGATGACAGAAAAAACTGATGCTGCGTTAATTGAGTTTAATATTTATAGCGTGTTAAACAGAAAAAAAGTATTGCATGCATTAACGCGCTAATTTTAACAGCACTAATTCAGATATATTTTCTGGATCTGTGGATGTGAACACCTATAGGTTGAATAAACTGATGTGCAGTCACAGATATCAGCATTTTACAGTGGCTACACATGCAGTCTAATGTATCTGCTATGATCCTCACCACAGCCTTGTCCCAGATGACTGACATCCTCTCCTCTGCTCCATTCACTCCTTCAGGAATCTGAGTGAAGTCATCTTTCCCTATGGCCTTCTGAGCCACGGTGAATGTGCAGTGAGCACTACCCGTCACCGACAGATCCCCACTAACAGAGAGACAGACACGTCACAACACTTCAATGACTACACTATGTATGTAACAGCCAAAAACAATAATTAATATCAACCACTGTTAATTGTACTGAATGTACACTTGTAGTGTACTTCAAATTAAACATTTTCATAAGATTAAATATTATTAATATTTATTGAATAAACATAAAAGGCCACTTGAAGAGAGTATACTTTCGTGGCTGAATCTTAGAACACTTAAAGGGATAGTTCACCCCCCAAAAAATTAGCCCATAATTAAGCCATCTTCTTTCAGCCGAACACAATCAGAGTTATATTAAAAATGTCCTGGCTCTTCCAAGCTTTTTAATGGCAGCTAAATATTTGTTCAGCTCAATAAGTGCATCCATCCATTATAAAAGTGCTCCACACGGCTCCGGGGGGTTAATAAAGGCCTTCTGAAGCGAACTGTTGGGTTTGTGTAAGAAAAATATCCATATTTCACATGTTATAAAGTAAAATATCTAGCTTCCGGCGGACCACCCTCGGAGCCGTGTGGGGTACGTTTATAATGGATGGATGCACTTTTTTGAGCTTCAAACTCAATGGACCTCGTCACTGCCATTATAAAGCTTGGAAGCATCAGGACATTTATTAAAGGTGGGGTGTAATGCTATTTCATGCATACTGAGCTTTTTACACTGTTAAAGACTTCCCATGCTAAACATGGACAAAGTTTCAAAAATTAAGGTGGACGTTTGATGGAGTATTTCTGTGCCAAAAGTACTCCTTCCGGTTTCTCACAAGTTTCAGAAAGTTTTTTCCGAGTATCGGTCTGTGTGACGTCAACAAGGGCGGAATGTCGGGCTCTTCTCCCGGAAGGGCACACGCGCACACTTCGAACAGAGCGAGAGAACGAAAGCAGTACGGCCATCAAAGCGCTTTGCTTGGCTTTAGGGAAGCCGTTGGCTGCGCTGCACAGGTCACAGGACGAAATCAACAATGTCACCAAAGAAGTGTGTTTAGACAACCCTGTTCAGTTTGTTCCCTACATTTCTGCGATAATTGTTTTATAAACTCCGGATTTGCTGAGCGTCTAATGCTGAAAGATGGCAAATTCTGATTCTGGATCATATATGCATGGCTGAATCTGATTGATAGCCATCGTTTATTTCCACGTTTTCTAAGGATTATTAAACCGTTTATTCCCACGTTTTCTCAGCTTTCAGACGCTCCCAACGGAATAGCTGCGCATGCTTGTGGCTCTTTAGCTCCCACAGGATACGCCCCCAGCCGCTCGGTTAATTCGGAAAGACTCGGTACAGCGTATCTGTCTTTTATAAATATAAAACTAAAGACTTTTCAGAGATATGAAGGATGCAATACTACTCTATAGGTACTCAAGATTGACATGAGATTGACATAAACTGTGTGTGACACCCCCCCTTTAATATAACTCAGACTGTGTTCTTCTAAAAGAAGAGAGTCATATACACCTAGGATGGCTAGAGGGGGAGTAAATCATGGGCTAATTTTCATTTTAAAGTGAACTACTCCTTTAAGAATTAACCGACAGAACTACATCCCATGTATATACTACAACTACATGTATATTTAGGATATACTTGTGTTTACCTGGCCAACAGGGTGTTCAGGTAGTCTGGAGTGGTCGGGTCTGGACTGAGGGGTGGTGATGTCACAAAAGAGGCAGCCTTAGCCCAGTTCTTGCTCCAATAATGAGTCCCATCAGTTCCCAAACTGGCCGTGATTGGCTCCCCAAATACCACGTTACCTAGAAATAAACATCTCATTATCTGGCTCGTTTCAAGTTTCAAGGACTCAAAACATGAGAAAGTTGAACCTACTGGCAAGAATACAGTGTCCTGTCAACTGAACACATCTGCTCAGCAGTAAAGTTTAAATGGGAAATAAACACAAAGCAACCCATCAAACAACGGCTACCCAGGCTTAAATGTCTATTATCGCAGGGACATCTGGAAAAAGTGATCAACAAGAGTTCACTAGAAGAGCTGAGGCCTTCTGGATGCGGCTTTCCATCCATGGGAATGGCAGATGAGCTCGTCAGGATTGTGGTTATTAGGACATTGCTAAGTGGTTCGCAAAAGTGTCCACCTCCATGTCTCTATGATAGTCTGGTCTCTAGATATGGCTTGGGTCCCTCCTTCAATGCAAATGTTTTTTTATCCGCCAGCCAAAAATCATACATCCTGATGTTTAGAAAAGTAAAACCACACCTCTCTTCAATAAACCAGATGATCTGAGCACAAATGGTGCGGGGTGAGTTATGTGCCTAAGTTTAATTCTTAGAGTGAGTAGGGCTTTGTTCAAATCCCTGTGCATGAGCAATTTTAACAGTGATCACAGCAAACACCACTAATAAATGCACCTTTGCAAATCTTGGCTCAGAACTACCATATAAATCTCTACTGACAAAACCCTTTAGTCTCCATTCAGGACAGTCATGAAGAATAAAGGGGAACAGTCTATGTCATAGGTTTGTTCCTTTTGGACAGTGATTAACTACCTCAATTTAACACACTAGAACAGTGATGAATAGTGATGTGAGATCATTTTACAACACTTTTGGGAACGCTCTCAACCTTTTCAGTGACCTAAAACTGCTGCCGTAGAAATGAACTACACTCTTTATTCCAGTGGGGTGGCAAGGCTTGGATAGTGTACAGTCAGCGGATTGTTATACAAAAGAAACCTCTTCAGGGTGATAGAAAACCCCACTTATGATGTGGCTACTTGTCTAAATAATTGAACACAAAATAATATTAATTTGAAATATTTGATTGCTTCAAGATGACTCACAGCACCCGCTTGAGCGGCCTGTTATCGGTTAATGTACTGGTTGTTGTTGTAGAATAACAGACCACTGGATTATGCGACTTAAGAATGCAGAAAGCCATGATGCATGGTTCTGCATTAAGTATGGACAAGTTTGCGAACGGTGTCAGGTAAATGTAAAGCAGACGATGACTCTACTTCAAATGTCACAACTATCAAAACTACACGACTACGCCAGACGAGATCATCAGATAATCAGTGATGCTGTCTGGATGTGACAGTAAACTGATGCCAATACTGAAAATAAATTTTGTCTTCAAAAGGGGGTCCGGTAGAAAACTTTTGGGAGCCACTGCTGAAAAACTGCTGTATTTTGATCATCAGAACAATGATCAAACATAGATGGAGTCAACACCCCTAATACTTGCACAGTCCTACAGCTCGTCCTGGGTCGACATTTCATTCAGTAACATTAGGCAGTTTTGATTTATATGATGTTTAATGTTGATGATCACGTTATTTTACATGTGCATCTGCTTCCATATGATATCACTTGTTTTTGCTTCTTTCCCTGTGTTTTGATCAGGAGATGCTGTACTCTTTCAGAAGATGCATCATAGCGCCCCCTGCCGTATAACAATGAAAACACAGAAAGCTGGAAATTTCTGTCAGTGGCAGGAAAGAGTTCATTTACAGCCCTGATATTTATACCTATGAATTACTTATTTATTTAAATTCTTCCTTTTGTATTTCACTCAAGCTTGAAATTTCATTTCACCAGCATACAGGTTTTGAATGAATAAATAATGACTGGCACATCATGGAATTAATTTGATTACAAATTTTAACAAATTTCTGACCTTACCATTCACAGTTTTGATTTATACATTTGCAATTTACACATTTTATCGTCAAATATTCTCTAAAATGAGTCTCCTGAGTATCTCTCGCTTCTCTGAAACTGTAATCATGACTATTTATTTATATTGAACTAATTTACGTAAGAGAGCATTGTATCTGAATGATTCAACTAAACAATGAGGACTATTATGATGATGGACTGTGAAACTTTTACAACAGACCAAGTGGTGCATATAAAATAAACATTGCATATGTTTGTGGAAATAATGGAAATAATGTATAGACAGCTAATATATGATGAAATGATACAGTAAAAAATAATACATTTATAATAATAAAACTGTTATTTACACATATGCCACACAGTTTTATCCAACTGAAGGTCATTACGGTCATGCATATATACGTCAAAGATGACTGTAACTCAGAAAAGGTTTATTTAACTCGGGCGAGAGGCGACATCTGTGAAAGCTCAAACGTTAGACATGCTCACACTGCTGTGGTTTATTATTTTATCAGACATTTCAATTGTTTCTCAGGAACCTCAGGAGACTTCTCCATAAAATTGTTTGTATTCACACAAATATTATAATATATATTACAAATAACAAAAAGATTCTGTTCATTATTATCAGTTGATATTGTTTAGAATTGGCCCCATTATAAGACATTAATTAGAGAATCCTCATTCAAGATGAAAAAAAAACTTTTTTATTGTGTATGGCAAGCCATGTTAACATTTAATCTTTAAAACGTATTTTGTTGCTGGAATATTTGTTGTTGTCTATATGTAAATGACCACTGTACACACCAACTCTACATGATCAAGTCTACATGAAATGTATAACATGACATGATGTCATCAAATAGGCCTATTTAGTTCTGATACGGTTGTGTGTAGAGCTCCTTAATCTAGACTGAGAAATTGCTGAGAAATATATATATATATATATATATATATATATATATATATATATATATATATATATATATATATATATATCATAGCTATATTCTCATAAGTGTTATATTAGCTATGCCTATTTAAATCTAGCATATTTTCATGTGATTTGATAGTTTATTTTATTAAATATAAAAAATACCTAAAAGGTGTGCATCATACCTGACACCTAGATGAACACATTACAGTTGGCTTTATGACTGCAAGTCATTCTCTTCAAATGCTATTGAAGTTAGAAACGTGTATACAAATGTCATATGTAACTTTAGAGACGGTCCCTAAATTCACGACTATCGAACATCCAACGTCAAGCCAACTTTATGCCAGTCACATTAGATCCTATGCGCTGTGATCTTTGTTTGAAACAATTTTCGCTGCTGAAATAGAACAAAAACAGTCAATCACAGTATGATGAATGAATCTCCTATGTACATCGCATGTACATCTCTGCTTCGTTGTTTATGAGAGTGCAGATTGCAGTGAGTGGTGCTGAACAAAACTCTGGCGTTTCAGCAACAACTAATCTGAACGCCTCTGATTATTAGACATTGTATTCATACAATGAATCGCGAGTGATTGTTTATAATGCACAACGCAATTATAACAGATGCCTTTTAAGAAGACTACAATAAAAGTCAACCAGCCAAAGTGGCTAGTGGGAGTGACTGTGTTACACGCCACAGCTGAAATACACCCACAAATGGCGGCTTGGTGGGTGTTAATGTCAAGCCCTGGGTAATAGTACTTATTTTTAGATACTAGTACTTATTCAATAGATATTAGTACTTATTCATTAGATACTAGTACCTATTAAATAGATACTAGTTCATATTCATTAGCTACTAGTACTTATTCAATAGATACTAGTAGTTTATTTATTAGATGCTATTATCTTTTTAATTGTAACTAATAACATTTCTTATCTTACTAGTCACAACTGCTTTTTATTTGTCTTATGTTATGACTAGTGAGAATGGACACTGTAGAGTTCAATTAAAAATCTTATATGGTAATAAATAGGTACTAGTATCTATTGAATAAGTACTAGTATCTAAAAAATAAGAACTAGTATCTAATAAATAACTATTAGTATCTTTAAAAAGGTACTAGTATCTAAAGAATAGGCACTAGTAGCTACAGAATAAGCACTAGTACTTAATGGAACAGATACTAGTATCTAAAAAATAAGTACTAGTAGCATGAAAATAGATACTAGTTCGTTTTAAGGATTAAATGTTAAGCCGGCTTGCCATATATTGTGTACCTTTTTTCCTGGCCTGTGAGATGATATCAGCAGCACTCTTGCTCATCACTCTGGTCACATACAGCGGACAGTTGGTTTGACTGGCAATCGTGACGGCTCGAAACACTGCCTCAGCCTCTAGCTACATACACACACACACACATAATGAGGGACATTGTAAAACAGATTTATCTGCATCTCTACGTATCTCACATAGTTCCTCTCAAACATACACTATGCTGATTTATTTTTATGCATAACTAAAATGCCTTATAAATCTAGTTTCCCTCCCCACTTTCATGGCTGACCTCAGTAAAATTAGATAAAAGATCATGTCTGCAAAAGATCACTGATGTCAGACAAATTAGATCTATGGGGCGGGCCAATTCTATGTCAACATGAAGTCAAATTGACCCAATATTGACCCAGTGTTGGCCTGGAAAAATCACAAATCTGATACCCTGCCTGTTCAACAGGGAGTTCCTCAGGGTTCAGTGTTGAGCCCAACCTTATTTAGTATGTATATGCTTCTTCCACTTGGGCAGATTATCAGGAAACATGGCCTTCATCAGACTTCATGTAAACTTAAGACCAGGCCATGGGGGAAAGAGCTTTTTCAAGTTATGGAATGCGCTTCCCTTCAATGTCAGATATGCTTCAACGTTGATTAAGATGCATTCAAGATTGTTTTAAATTAATCTTTTGTTTAGTTTTTCACTGTAGTGCTTTGGGTTTAAGAAAAGCGCATTACAAATACAATGCATTATTATTATTATTATTTAATAAAATTAAGTTCCTTGTTTCATTGTGGGAAACAAATATTATGTGGGGATTGCAGTGACGTTATTAAATTATATACCACTAACAAGCCATCAGATAAGCCAGCATACAACTGTTTTTGTGGTCACTGACCTCTTCCGGGCGGCTGAGAACATGTCCCTCAGGTCCTGTGATGCCCATCTCCAGCATACGGGTCTGCTCCTGAAGAACACACAGGCATAGTAGATTCTCTGTGACTCTCTGGCCCTGTTTGCACCTGGTATTAAGATGCGTTTTGGTGTATCGGACCATAAGTGGACGAGGGAGACACATTCCCGTTTACACCTGGTGTTTTAATCCGTCTCTTATGTCCACTTTCAACCACTTCTGTCCTGATTTCTTTGAGGGGAGGGTCTATGGGCGGGTAAATGTATGAGCTTTTTCAGATCTTTCGATCTAATGGACAAAATAAGCTCACAGCTTCATGGTTTTGTAGTTTGAATGGAGACAATAATGGTATGATTTTCAAAAATGTGCACATTGAAACTGTTTTTTAAAGATTTGTGTTTTCAGGCCCCCAAAATGCCTTTGTTGTGTAAATGAACAGCCAAAACACATAAAAAAGTTTCCATTTGTATTTTTAGTTGAAAAGTTGTTTTAGTTTAATTAAGGTCTCCAGCCGAGAGTTTCAATCCCGTCTGGCTAGCGCTCGTCCCATAATGTTCAGCATTAGGTCAGTAGAGGAGAGTAGGGCGTCTTTTAGAGGCTGTTCCAGTGCATTTGACCACATGAGCGTTTACACTACGAAAGCAATCCGGTCCAATGTGTGTTCAACTCCCTCTGGAAGTGGTCGAAAGTGGACAAGCTCAAAGCGTTTCAGACCCCGTTTACACCTGTATTTAGCGTCGTCAACTTGTGATCCAATCGACCAAAACAGCTCTTTTCCATACCACAACAATACAAAGTCTCCATGGCATGGTGTCAAATAATTGCTCTTTCTATTATTTTAGTTAATGTTATTTTACATTATTTTATGACTGAGTTTCCAAACCAGCATATAAATCACTCATTATTAAGTACTGTAGAGCTTAAGTGAATCGTTAAAGGAGATGTCAAGTTCAAAATTTCCTAGACTAAAGGTCAAAACTCATCACTAAGCCAAAAGATTTTCCCTTCAACATGAAGATTGCAAAAGCTGCCAAACATGGAAATTGCACATCATCTTGTCGAGGCAGCAAAAATTATCCAACGGTTATCAAACAAGAAATAATAATGTCTTTAATGAGACAAGGTTTCAGAAATTATGTTGCTCAGCTTTATAAATAATAAATGCATTTAATGGGAATGTACGCAATCTTCAGGATCAGTATAAGGAGTTACTATGTACTATGTATAGTACGAATGTACTGACAAGCATTTACTGGCAAACTAAAATATACTTCAATGTCATTTCTATTGAAACTTGTATGTTATGTATTTAGATATATTTGTAATTACACATTTTTAATGAAGAAAGATGCAATATAGTACATTTAAAATATATGCAATGTCATCCAACACGAGTGACTTCACATGTGCTTTATTATGTTCATCAACACATCAAAATAAGTGTACTTAAGTGGGTTAATAAACAGTCATTAAAGTGTACTCTCTTTAAGAAAGTACACTATCTTATAGTACACACACTTCTTTTTCACAAGGGCAGACTCAGACAAACTACTTTTGGCTTAACTAGAGTTTTCCTTTTAAATTTTACAGAATCTACAATAGGATGATGATGTATGTAAGCAGAGGAACTGATGTCCAAAGGTAATTTCCAGAGGAGAAACATCATCTTTAATGGGCTGAGACCACCCGCACACTGCCCAGCTTGATAATGTCCAGATGATTAGATACTGGACGAGGGAAATCAGGACATACAGCATCCTCCCACTCATCATGGAATATCCTCAGCTCACCCTCATTCATGGAAAAGGCAGCATGTCTTTGTGTCATCACATCACTGCTTTTCTAAACTTTGCAGTGGACCCGTAAAAGCATTTCATTTCTAATTTGCACTAGGCATACATGGTGGAGATGCAAAATAACCAAGAGGCCTTAATAGTAAAGCATACTGTATACAAATCTCAGAAAACTCTGAAAAGGTCCAAACTAGGGAGGAGAATAATTAGATTTAGCTTCAGATTTAATGTACCCAGGTGCTTCTGTTTATGGATTATTTTTGTCATTTTGAAGAAGAATGAATGGCCAATGTTTGAAAAGCTATTATATTTCATTCACTGTTAGGCTGCACGACACGGGAAAAAAATTGAGATTGCGATATTTCGTTTTTCTGCTATATATTCTGTGATATGCAAAAAATGCAGGAAGTTTCACCTGATAGTATTTGGGAAGAATTAATCACATGCATAAAAAAATGAATTAAAAAACATAAAATTGCCCATCAATTTGCAAAAAACTCATGACGTGGATTTTTTTATTATTTTAATGTCCCTTGAGGTTCACTCATAATGTTAATAAAGTTTTTTGCACAAAAAAAACACAAATATATATGCAAAAAAAATATTATTTTCAACCCTCATTCTGACCCTGTCTGAAAGTATCCATTTTTAAGGCGCAGCTCCTTTAAGGCTTGTCAGTAAATGCCCACTGTTATGATTGGCTAACGTTATTGCATATATCAACGCCTGCTCGCGATTGCATACGAGTAAGGGTTTTGTCCGTATAAAATCTGTCTGAAATGATTGATTTATGGTTTGTGATGCGGCTGCTGTCAGATCCAGTACATTACTCTGCATTACACTGTGCCTCGATTACAAAATAAACTGCTCCGAACAAACATATAATCCTGTGATGTGATCCGGGACTCCGGGATCTTCTGAAGTCTGTACAGAGATGCAAAAGATCAAAGCGAACGTTCTTTCACTCTTCCATTTGTCCTGTTGTCGGCAGATGTCAGAAACTGAACGCACATCTGTATACTGTATCAGTGTAGACAGCATCAGTCTTTATAATGGCTTCTGTTTGCTTTTGACGCGACACACATCCAGTGCAGGCAAATGTCAGGAGTTAAGAGACTGAACGCCAGTGGGCAATGGTGCGATGATGTATAACTATTGGTTGACGTATTACTCTGGAGGTGGTCATATGCAAATGTATTGCCTGTGTGACGTCACAGATCCCGCAATATCAAAGCGAGCCATTTTTGGAGCTTGATTAAATAAATGCTTAGTTTATAATGAGGAGGATGTTTAAAGGTCTGAAACCTGCAAGATGTTTTGATGGTACAAAGACCTCTTACTGTATATGTCAAAAGATCAAGGCAAATTTGATTTCTCATGACCCCTTTAAAAGTGGCCCAGAGTTAAGTGTAGTACAGTAAAATGAAGTGACATACCTCAGCAATTATTTCTCCATTTTCTGCGTGGACCTGTGCAATACCTCCATGCTCTCCAAGAAAGGTGAAGATCTCATAAAGCTGTTCAAATATAAATAGAATTAGATATTAAATAGTGAGGTTTTAACAAGGAAAGATAGTTTTAAATGCTACAATGTGATCGAGGGGTGATTTTGATATTCTTAGATTACTTAAAATGGTTATTTGTGTGTTCAGATGAACCATAATTTAGTCAAAAAAACAAGCCATTTTTAGTTAATAGAAGAAGAATATTTTTAGAGCCTATTATTTATTTAACACACACTCAGAAAAAATGTGCAAAAATGTTACCTTAAGGAGTACAACAGCTTGTCACTGGGGCAGTACCCTTAAAAGGACATCTTTCTACCTCTTTTTACACCTAGAAGGTTCATAGTAGTACCTTAAGGTACATATTACTACTCTAATATGCACCTTTTAAGGGTAAAAAAGGTACAAAAATGCCCTTAGTGACAAGCTGCTGTACCCCTAAAGGTACAATTTTTGCACATTGTGTGAGTGTAACTCATATGTGTACCAATATATAAATAATCATTAATAACGGCAGCATCCTTCATCATAAAATGAGGGGACATTCGTGAACAGTGTGAACAGTGATGATGAAAACAAATGATTCATTCAAACAGACAGTACAAAAATGCCTATACAAACACTGTTTAATACCTTTAATCCTTTTTCCAGCCTTAAGTCATGTTAGTACTTTGTAAGGATCTGCAGGTACCCTGTTCAATATGACTGACCTACATTACGTTATACCAACCAAAAATAATAATTTTAAGGGTATTGATCAAAGGAAAGATGTGTATCTCCACTATGCAATCCACTTTTCTACGGCTTACCTCACTGTTGCTCATCTGATAGAGGTCTTTGTAAGCCATATAGACCTGGAAGGAGTTCACTCCTATATGGACAAACAACATGAAGTCAACATGAATCAGCATTCATCAATTTTTACTTTCATAATGTTATGCAATTCTTATTATCCAACAAGAAAGACAAAGTACAGTGGGGATTATATACATCATGAATTGATTGAACGATGACAAAAAAAAAAAAAAATACCAGAATGGACGTTTTTAAATAGATATGGTTATAGACAACATTCTATAGACAAACAATAATGGTAACTCTTTACTTAAAGCCACAATATAAAGGTATTTATAATGTACATTATATCTTTTCATAAATAATTGTTAAAATGTATTATAATATCTGCAGATTCTGAAATTGGTTGTTTGTTTAAATGCACTATACTTTCTAAAGGTGTGTTTAATGAATACATAAGTGTTATAATGTATTATAACTGTGGTTACAGTTATTCATGAGACCATACAATGCATTATAAGGTGCATTACAAGGTGCATTGTCTTTCCTAACAAACACTAAATGCTCTACTGTATTAAAAGCACCTTCATTAGATGTCACATGATGAACAGATTCTGCGCTCATTTGTTGGTTATGCTGTAATGAAGCAGCTTGTTTCTTACAGAAATAGCTCAAATGACCAAGAATAACTTCAGTCAAAGAAACACATTCCCTATGGGATAGCATACTGGTAGATATATTTAGAACTTCAGATGGATTTTTTTAATATGCTGAACTATTTTCTGGAACAATTCAGAAATGAATTTTTACCATCTGGATGCTTAAATCCCTTGCTCAAGGACTTGACAGTGAAAGTTCGCTCACCTTTTTCCTTAATGAGGCTCTCGACCTCTTGTTTGGTGCTGTCGTTCCAATGGGTGATGTCCACATGTAGTGAGTAGTCACAGCACGTTTTCTCATCGGCCCATTCACGCCAGCGCTCGAAAGCTTCCACCAAACTAGCGCCAGGCTCTGGGATCACATGATCCACTGCAGGTGATACATAAGAGAGAGAGAGACAGAGAGGCACTGTCATTAGACGACCTCAAAATCGTGTCCGAAATCGCATAGTAGGTACTCATTTTGAATAGGTAATTACTTTGCGACCGCTAAAAAAAGTATGTTCTATATAGTATGAATGTAATCTGGACGTACTACAGTCATTATCATGTGACCTGCCATTCACAAATCCTCTCCCGTGGCCTCATGGGATAGTAGGCTAAAGTGTCTATCATATGTGTACTTCAGAATTTCGCCGGAAGTAGTGGGTCATCCTCGTGCATTTGCCTACTTTTGTCACTTAGGCCCTTATCATATACCCGACGCAATGCACACCAGGCACAACACAAATGTTTTTTGCTAGTTTCAGCACGACGCAGTTATCATTTTCATGTCCATGACTGCACCATTGACCAACACAAACCTGGTCTAAAATCAATAGCGCAGTATTTTTTTGTGTTATTTAAAGGGCAGGTTAGTAATATGAGCCTATAGGTGGTGCACAACGTGCGTACACTCTGCTTATTATACACGCAGGGACACGCGGCAGCACACACACGGCAAATATTACAAATAAAAGGACTACAATGTAAAAGATTATTATTGTGTACATAAAGATAAAAATGCCTACATGTCATAATGACCTATTTGCAGTAATGATGAATTAAATGCTACTTATTTAATCAATCGTGGCAATACACACATGTATTTAAACTGACTCGTCAGGTTGAGGGTGTCTATATTCCGCCATGGTGCGAGCGCAAATGGCTTTTAAAGGGAACGGGAGATGAGACTCTGATTGGTTTATTGAACGTTATGGCCAAAACACACCCATGACTCATTAAGGGTTTAAGAGTTTCCCTTTTGGACCATGCGCCGGGCGCGCCGACCATTTTCCCGTCGTTAAACTAGCAAAAGTGGATTCGGACACTCCCTAAGTGCACCTAAAATAGGGCCCATAGTGTTTTTCACCTATTATGTAGTAGGGAAGTATGTGATTTCAGATGCAGCCCTATATTTTTTTTAAACGCACAACTATATAATTTTGTGTGCTACTGTCAAAATCTACTCTAGGTGCAATAAATTCTGATTATGCAGACCAACAAAAACCTTGAGGATTGTTTACAGAATAGTTAACTACCACACTTCCTTTTTACAGTAGGGATGCATCGATACCACTTTTTCCAGAACGAGTCCGATACCAATACCTTTATTTTTAGCACTTGCTGATACTGAGCACCAATACCTGTATTTCATTGCATTTTTAATTTAAAAAAACCAAAAGTATATGAATCAAATTAGTTGGCTTAGCAAATAGATATTTCCTTCGGGCCTGTTACAGTATTGTAGGAGCTACTCTACTTTCACTGTTCATATTATTGCTCCATCATATTTTATCTTTAATTTAATTAAATTTTTATCTCTGTCTTTTGTTGTTAGATTAATATTGAAGACAGTAGCAGGAATATTAGGCTGCTGTAACTTTAAGAGCTGCACGGATCCAATATACTGTTACACGTACGTTTTCTTTCTGTTTACGTTCACTTAAGACATAACCGACTATTTTTCACAATGATACTTGCTTACACAGGCAATCTGTCCGTTCAAGTGTAAGAAGACATGAAAGAGAACTCGATTTTATAGGATATTTGCATACTGTCTGAGAGGCAGGTTTCTGGGCGCGCTTCAGATGTTTGCACACAGAAAACTTCATGTGATTACTGTACCGCCTTCCTGTAATAACGTAGGGAACCACATACATAAAACACGTAATACAGCAGCTACTGTATATAGGCCTAAATATTGATATTTTTACTTCATAGACATCCTTCTTGGATATATCCATTCTGCTGTCTGTTCGCTCTGTTGTCTGTGTTTCTTTGTCACTAGAACTGTGCACTGCGTGGCATCGGTTGTTGGTATCAGAGAATTTTAAAGGTGCAGTGTGTAATATTTATGAGGCTCTATTGACAGAAATGCAATATAATATACATAACTATGTTTTCAGTGGTGTATAAAGACCTTACATAATGAACCGTTATGTTTTTATTACCTGAGAATGAGCCGTTTCTATCTACACACACCGCGTGTCCCCTTACAGTGAAGTCGCCATTTTGTGCCACCATGTTTCTACAGTAGCCCTAAACGGACAAACTGCTCTACAGAGTGCTAGCTACTCTCGGCTGTCTCAGACAACGACATCTTTGTCCTGTGTCGGCCACCATAGCTTCTCCATGTGCTTTGAAAGGGAGGGGTGAGCAGTGAGTGACTGCAATTCACAACCTCACCACTAGATGCTGCTAAAATTTACACACTGCACCTTTAATGAGTATGAGTACGAGTATACTAGCGCAGTATCAGATCTGATAACTAGTCCACGGTGTCATATATTCAGACCATTAGGCCAGGAACATATTTTACGCTAGACTGGGTAAACCTAGCCCGATCTGCTGGCGATTTGATTTCGCCCTGCAGCTCAGGCTGGAAACCTGTACATTGTTTTATCCTGCTTCTGTTAGAAATCTGCAGGGACCAATCACAAACCGGCTTATCCACCTGGCGCGCTATTGGCGGGTTTAACACAATGACGGATAGCAAAACGATGGATCATTGGTCTGATTGGTTGAAGGACTATCCAATTGTGTACAGAGTCATTTGAACTACGCCCGTTGATCACGCCTCTTATGCAGTAGAAAATACAAAGCAGACTCCCCAGACCAATGTTCAATCTTAAAAGACTGAGCTTGGTCTGGTGATAGCCAGACAAATTTTACGCAAGTGTACAAACGCAGCTGCGAGTGTGTGCGGGCATTTGGTTATTCTAGCTTCTTATTAGCATTCCTGCATTGCAAAATGTGTTGATGCACAATTTAGAACTGAATGCAAGTATGCAAAAACTATAATCTTGGCCTTTGACATCAAATTCTCTGTACAATAACATTGGATTCGGTCATTATTAAAGGAGGGCTGCCAGTGCAAACCACAAAATATACTGTGACATCAAAGGCAACACACAACCTATCTAAGGGATCGATCTAAGAGATTCTCAGTGTTTTCACTACTTCTTCATTGTCTCTATATTATCTACGTGTATAATCTACTAAACATTTCCTCTGGGAACAAAGGGATACTTACAGCTGGTCTTTAACTCTAAAATTAATCACAACTAATGTTCCCTGGTAAATGTAGGGTTTACCACTCTTATATACCAGCTGTTGTCACTTTTTCTTCATGGTCTGTAGCCTGTGGTGGTCGGAAAGGGCTACTGTCTTTCCACGGAACTAGAATTTCACTGTGAGACTGTACAAGAGCTTTGTGTGGTCCGCCGGAAGGGTACTATTGTTGTCAATGTTTATTATTAACACACACACACACACACACACACACACTTTCCCAAGTCTGTGAAGCATCGAGCTTCTACAGCTTTTAATGCACTTTACTGGGTCCATTAAAAGGTCTTATTTTAATGTGCTTGAATGCTCAAACCACCTAATTTCTTAACAAATGCCTCCTACTGTATTTTAATGCCACAAGTTAGGTATACAGTATCTTAAATATTATATAGATAGGGCTCCAAACTAACATTTGAGAGCAGTGGCACCTGATTTGGTGGTGCTGGGGGATTTGTAATCATATAGTTAATTTAATCATAACATTACTATTGTTTTGCATTAATAAGTACAGTTACTAATAATTTTACGTTTGTTTATTGTAAATTTAAAAGTGAAGCACTGACCTTCAATTGATATGCAGATAAAATTAACTTTCATTAACAACAGTAACATGCAAAATCAATTTTTTTTTAATATTCTGGTCTTATTAAACGTGTCATTGTTCTTCTATAGTATCACACTGAACTGACCGACAGCTTCAGTGATTATTAAAGTAGCGCTCTTAACTTGTCACAATCTGAAGAAAAAAGGTTTTGTTTGTCATGAGACTTTGTGACTTCCTAGTAGAGACCTGCACTCCCGCGGGACTACCAGGGGACTCGCGGGACCCAACGCAATAGAGTGTGGCGCGGGACTAGATTTGATGGCCGAGTGCAGGCGCCGGGCGGTAAGGTACTCGTGTGAAAAAACGATTTACAGGCTTAACCATGGGCAGAATTTTTATTTATAACATGTTTTTGCTGCGTTGTGCATTGTAGCCAATCACGGACATATGTGTCGATTTCTAGAACGCAATGGCCAATCAGATGCATTTAAGATAGAAATTCACTCACCGCCCAAAACGTCTGAGTTTCAATCCAGAATCCTCTGATTATAAGTGTAGACATTATGAAAGATTCATTGTGCAGTCAGCTTCATTAAAAACAGCTTTGTGAGATTGCGCTGAACTGAGATGTCAGCTTTTTAGGAATTATTAAGAGAGCGCACTTTACGCACATTCTTCCATGTCAAACCATGCACGCGCTTGCCTTTATGTTAAAATACTTGAAACTGTTTCATGGACATACAGAAAAAATCTGGACGGGAGCGGGAGAAGGAAAAATCGCAGGAAAATTGCATTTCTGAAAAAATTTTCATATATTGTGGAGTGGAAAGGGTTAATAAGACAATAAGTGCTCCTCTGCCACCATCTACTGGTTATAGTGGCAATTTCATTGTCTTCTGTTTGCCACAGTGTCCATTTAAACTTTTAGTTTCACAAATCATCACATATAATAACATTAACATGAGGTATTTAGAGCTTTGAAGTGCTGGAAAAAGTGTGAAGCACTTTGAAGCACTAATGAAAGTCATTAAAAAGTGCTTGAATTGCCACAATACCATGGTTACAGTTAGCGTTACAACATTAAATCCATGGGGACTGTTGATTTGTCAATTGAAAAACTCATCCTGGGAGTAAACCTGCTCTGAACAGCTCAAACCAGTAGCGCGGTTTCCTTCCGCTTTCGTTCTGTTTGCTGTTTGATGTTTCTCATATGCAACAGAAATGGCAGCTCTCATCAGTTGGGCATCAGTGCGACCTCTAACAAAATTTAGTCACACCGGTAGAATAAAAGGTCACAAAATGCAACCATTTGTTCGCAGTCTGGAGCCCTGTATAGACTACTGTACTTAGCAGATATAGATATGACAGTCTACCACAGATCTTACCAATCATGGTGGTTCCTCCAGCAAGAGCAGCCTTGGTGCCCTGGGCAAAATCATCCACTGTTGTCGTACCCCTGAAGGGCATCTGTAAGTGGGTGTGGATGTCAATTCCTCCAGGAATCACCATCTTCCCATTGGCCTCAATGGTCTTCACCCCTCCTGGTACTATCAAGTTGTCACCAATTTGCCTTAAAGTTGACAGAACATGGTAATTTAGCAAAACCTTTTCATTACACTATGAATTAAATGTTACTGAATCGATGATGTTTTTATCGTTCATCAGCTGGAAAAAACAGAATCATATCTTTATCATTATCTTTATAGTTATCGTCCTTGGTGTGAGCAGGCCTTAACCCTTCTTAGATCATAAGAAAAAAAGGCTGAATTCTTGAAAAAATACTTTACTACTTGAAAAATGTATTAATCAGTCACATTATCAATATGAGGATAATACTATGGACACCTCAAAATCTTTGGCTTGCCAAATAAAATTCATTGGGGTATAACAAACATGCAGGAAGTCATTTTGTATATGTTGAGTAATGGAAATGGTCAGAATACGAAAAATATGAATATTTTGACCAAGTTAACTAAACCTGAATGAATTTCTTTCATCTGTTGAACAGAAAGGAAGATATTTTGAAGAATGTTAGTAACCAAACAGTTGCTGGTCTCTATTGACCTCCATATTATAGAAAACAAAAAAAAAACTAATTTGATCTTTTGTGTGAACTAACCCTTGAAGTACCTTAAATCGGGAGCTCATAGAAAGTCATAACGCTTAAATGTTATTTTTTATTTGATTACATCACTAATCATTTCACGAAATCCAAAAGTTTAATGATATAAAAGTTAATTAATACAAATATTGTATTTCTTGAAACTTGAAATATTTTTATTATTTTGGATATTTCCATCATCCTTATTTTCAATGACCCTAATTAATTTGGACACGAACCAATCATATCCAATCATAGAGGCATTGCCTCCTCTCACGTGACTTTCCCCATTAATTCTCAATTACCCCCCCACTAAATCCAGCGCATCCTTTAGGGGGTCTGTTAAAAGTCAATGGGTTCAGGGGAGGCAAAAGAAACGTCCTGCTGTCACGTTAACCTGTGGTGCCGCTGTTGGACACTGTTGCTTTAGGAAAAAAAAGTAATTTATACACTTTTGTCATATTTTGTATTGTTTTACTTTTGTAATATGGATAATTTTTTGAGCAGGCAGTGCCTCCCTTGTCTATAACTATATGCAGTGAGGTTATAAGTTATCATAATAGCTACCCTGTCAACACATACGTAGTGTTATAACAACTGCATGTAAAACAGAAATCTGTCCTGTGCTACTGGTATACGGCACTATGACTGCATCTCCTCTGTGAGCTTCTGATTAGTGTACGAACTAGACAGGGAGAAGAGTGACAGAGAGTTCAGCTGCTGTATCTGGAAAAAGAAAACCTCAGGAAGAACCTGGATTTCGATCCAATATGGCTGTGTGTGCGTGTGAACGCAGCTTACTTGATGACTCCATCCTCCATATAGATGTCTGCATAGAAGGACTGGTCATCATTCACAACACGGCCACCTTTAAGCAGGAGCCTCTCACTCTGAGAAAACATAAGACACAAAGAGAGAAAGAGAACGAGGATCAGTGTTGAGGGAAGTTACTTTGAAAAGCAATGTGCTACAATATTGCATTGAATATAATATTCAATACAATTATCAGTCGAGTTCATATAGTCACACGATCACTAAACTTTTGGCTGCATGCTCCAAACACCATGAAAATATTTTTTTTTCTAAAATCAAATTCCACACTTTCCATACTGCTTAGAAACGCTGAAAATTACTGTATGTGAGCTGCGGCAAAAACCTCTGTGACATGTCTGTGTTTTTAACACGTCACACAAATTGGACGTGCCAATGAGGTCCATGTTATAAAACATAAAATATAATACAATGAACATGGAGAATCAAAGACATGTTGTGTGAAAAATCAATATAGTAGGAACCCTGAGAGCAACTTCAAATCTTAAATTATTGAGCTCATTTGGATTTTTGAACTGGTCAGTCTGGGGAAAAAAATGTATTTCTTCATAGCTTGTTTTGTTCAAGCTAATTTAAAGCCCTTAAAACCCTGCTATATCAAATGTAGTCCCGCCTTGAGGTTTGCTGGGTGCTGCGCTGTGCATCCATCACTTCAACTTAGGCTCAAAATCACCAGAGTGACATTTGTCTGAATAATCAGCTCATAAACAGGATGTCACTTCAGTACTCAAAAAACAATGTCAGCTTGAACAGGGAATAGTCTGAGCATTATTTTGACAAAGACAACTTGACAGGAACCATTTTGTGTCCAGAAACCATGATAGAGGATCAACAAGAATTTTGATAGCACTACAAATCATGTTAAAGAGTGCCTTAACGCTGCTCAGAGACCCTGTTTGCACCTGGTGTTAAGATGCGTTTTGGTGGATCGGATCATAAGTAGATGAGGGAGACACATTCCAGTTTACACCTGGTGTTTTAATCTGTCTCTTTTGTCCACTTTCAGCCACTTCTGTCCTGATTTCATCGAGGGGAGGGTCTATGGGCGGGTGACTAACGTATGGGTTTTTCCAGATCTTTCCATCTAATGGATGAAATAAGCTAGGGCTGGGCAATATGGCTGAACTGTATCACGATATAAGTGTTTCATATCAGTTGATATCGATAATTACTGATATTTTTTATGACCTATTTAAAATAAGTTAAAAATATATTACATTTAAACATTTGTATTTTAAACTTAACCTTCCTCTGATTATAATCCCCTCAGTTATAAAGGCAGAAACATCAACACAACCATGGAAAACACTCAAATAATTAAAATGTCTAAAATCACAATGAACACTTAACAGTTATCTCTTAACATTAAGGCTCAGTGCCTCCATTATTTCTTTGTGCCATTTAGATGCTTTGTCATAAGGCATTGATGCAGAGTAACGTTACCTCTCCATGTCGTTTCAAAGAATAGCACAACGGCGAGCGCATCGAGTATAAACCCCTTCCCAAACGGACGAGGCGTGTCAGCGGAGGAGCCAGACGAAAGTATAAACAAGGCTTAAGGTGGTAAAACTAGTTTGTGGTATTACCAGTCTTGGTGAGGATAATTTGCAGACGACATTGGTCTGACTATGTTCAGACTTATAAAATCCAAAAAACTGCCATACTGACGAGCTGACTTGTTTTCCTGATTTATGAACAATTTCCTCGCTCGCTGCGGCACTCATTTTCCACGTATCACTCCACGCCGGTTCTGTTACTGAACCAAACATGATACTGTTACATGATTGGCTGTTAGCGTGTCACTCCCTATGTTGCTAGGTTACCAGAGGCCACACGGAGACGCGTTTAGCTGTATACGTAAAAAATTTGTACCATATCAGCATTTCGTCCACACGGATCCAGTGTTTTGAGAGCATGAAACCAATATTTTTTTAAACCGGGTCCCAGAGTGGATAAATCTGAAAACGACACCCTTGTGTTTTCGTGTGTACAGCCAATCCGTATATTTTGTGAAACGGTGATGTCATCACTCCACGTCCCACATGGGAAAGACTAGAAAGGGATACAACTAGAGGCACTGGGCATGCGCACATCAATATTGCGTTATTTAATTACTGTATTTGCATTATTGTAAAGGTAGGTTTAGGGTGTAGGCGTTAATAAAACACATCTGGTAAGTAGCAAATGTATTTATTGTTATTTTATTGTGAGATTTTGCCTCACTTCCTGCCACTGCTGTACCCCTTCCAGCCACAACTCTTCTTCTCCGTTTTTTGTGTATTTCTGTGGCAGAATTACAGCACCACATACTGGCCTGGCATGTGTACTACATCGTTTTGAGTCCATTTCAGTGCTGAGTGCCTTTGTTCATGCAACCAAACTTGCTTCGCAACCTCTGGTTTCTTCTGACAAAGAAAAAAAAAATATTGAACGCATTTTATATTGATATCGATTACGTGTCTATCGCAATACATATCGTTATCGTTTTATCGCCCAGCCCTAAAATAAGCTTGCGCAATTTACATATGAACACGACCGGAGACGACAGAAAATCATACGGCGTAGATATGCACTGACTGCAGTTTTCTTGGCTGATTCCGATTTTTCTTTTGTACATGTCCGTACTGTCCGTACATCGTGTCCGTACTGATTTTTGCCGTTTCCGTTTTTTGACCGCATATATGAACAAAAATGCAAAATTGTATTTTCATTAAAAAAAGTAAAGAGACTAATGTTACGTATATATATTGTTTTTTTTGTGGATTCCGTTGTTTTTCTTTCTTGTCTTAACAGGATTGGTCTTGGACGTAATGAGGCTGGTGGTGATTGGCCCCGGAGAAGAGTCCCTGACTATAAAGTTCCCCGGAGTTCTTCTGGAGGGGGCTAGCTACCTCTGCTCTCTTCTTGCTACGCCATTGACTGCTTTGTTCCATCTGTGTCTGTGTTACTTGGTGGAAGTTGGGTTTCAGAGAATGTGTTTTTCTATACCCATCGGCTGTGTTAAACAGAGTGCTGTTACTCACTTGTGTGCAAGTGATCCTATACCTTGTCCTGCTGATTTATATTTTTGTTGTTTTTTTTTGTTTTGTGACCCGTGAAGCTGTAGGGGGTGAGTGCCTTGTTTTGTTTTGTAGGCCCAAGGGCCATCTGTTTTCTCCTGTTTTTGCTTTAGTTAAGGAGATAGGGAAGTTCATTGTATGTTTCTTTCTTTTTGGTTGGTTATAGGGAAGCTAGTTTTCTTGGGAAGTTTAGTTTCTATTATGTTTGTTGTTTTGGCACTTAGCTCACCCCTGAAGAGATTGCTTCTAAACTTCTTTCTTTTTGTCTTGATTTGTAATCACTGGTGTCTTTTCTTTGCTAAAGAAATGCCCAAGTACGGTTGCTCTAAATTTTTAGGCAACTAGTAAATACTAATAAAAGAAATGGGTAAATTTAAGAAGTTTGGGTCGTGTCTTTTATGTTACACCCTGACCTAGACCAGGGATCGTAACACTAATAAAATAAGAACAAATAAACAAATTTCAAACAACAGCATAAATAAATACAATAGAATAAAGACAAGAGCCCAAGACGCTCTGACCCGGAAAAGGAAGTAAAATGGCGCAATGTGCAATGGATGCAGACAAAATGATTATTCAGTGCTTTGCTTTAAAGGTCAGCAAAACATTGCTCTCGTAAGGCGGAGAAAAAAGAAGAGAACCCCTGATCGCAGTTCGTGTCCACGAGATGACGTCATTCGCCTCCGTCCCTTTTTCAATGACGTACGACTCTCATTTACTGGGGAATATCCGATTTGACCGCTTACATGGCAGACGCAAATGCACGTGTCCAAATCATATCAGATTTATTACCACATATGAGTGAGGCCTGAATCCGATCTCAGGATATCGGAATTCATGCGTTTTTTTTCCTGCTTACATGTTCACGTCATTTCCAATCTGTGCCACATGAGAGGGAAAAATCGGAATTGGGTCACTTGAACCATGCAGTGTAAATGGGGCCATAATGTCACAGCAAAGCTCATGTTTCATTTTTCACTCTGTCTGCTTTGCTCTTGTTTTCCTGTGTTCCCATTAGTCTCCTAGGTTAGTCATTTCAATCTTGTTTGTTACTATAGTTCCCTGGTTTGCCACACCTGTGTTAATCCAATCATCCTTGTTTGTACTAGTATATATTTGCCTGCCTTTCTGTTTCCTTGGTCGGTTCTCGTTAATGTTTAGTTTGAGTTTGGTTATGGTTTGTTCTTTGTAAATAAAGTCTTTTTGCATTTATCTTCTTCATCTGTCGTCTACCTACACCACACGTTTGCTAAACGTGACAAATAGGACCCAATTAAAGGTTTTTGTTACAGAAATTCTGTGCTGTGTATTTTAGTTTTTCCTGGTCAAATGAAGGCATAAAACATTAATTTATATTTAATCAAATGAAATTTAAATAAACCAAACAAAGTGCTGCACAAAAGAGGTTTACTGTTAAAGTTAAAACATGGAAGAAAAACTGTGATTATTCCTTTAAAAATAAAGTTAATAATTATTGTATTGTTATTATTATTATTATTATTATTATTATTATTATCATTAGTAGTAGTATTACATTAAAACATACATTATACTGCATAATAGTAATATATTTCTGTCACAAGTTACACCAGACTTTTCTTTCGACGGGTTGCCATGGAGATCTTGACAGTTTTTTGCAAATTAAACCGTAAAATGCTCATGAAGTGACTCTCAGAGCGGCTCTGGAGATGAAGTTCATGTTGTCATATAGTATCTCCACGAGTGTCACATGTGCTTCGTGTGTGTATGGGAAATGAAACTGTGCGTCTGCGACATTCATTCACACAAAGATATGCAGGATTCATATTCAAATAGTCTTCTAGCGGGTTAATATTCACAGACACTAGTCCATATCGTGATGTGATTTAAGTGTACAGACCTACTTTTGATTTATTCATACAAAATTTGACAAATTCTGTGACATTCCTCATTATACAAGCAGTATTTAACTGAAGCGAATGAGACAAGTGAGTGAGAGGAGGCGAGTGTGTGTCAGCAAGAACAGGCAGCTGACGTTATTGCCTGTGCTGCTGGCAACAAAAACCAGCTCGGAATTGGTAAGACCTGAGACTGGCCGGTCTCGATCCGGGACAATCGTGGAAAATCGTCCGATTCCGATCCCTGGCCGGTCAACCGGTGCATCTCTAACACGGAGAGCATCAGCTTTAGTTTCTGCAGACACAAGACCAGCCGAACGCTGTGAGTGTGTGTTAGAAATCAGGAATGGAGAGAGAACATTCTGCTTGGGACGTTTCTCATCTCCAAACCAAACTTGGGTCTCCAGCCGAGAGTTTAAATCCCGTCTGGCTAGCGCTCGTCCCATAATGTTCAGCATTAGGTCAGTAGAGGAGAGTAGGGCGTCTTTTAGAGGCTGTTCCAGTGCATTTGACCACATGAGCGTTTACACTACGAAAGCAATCCGGTCCAATGTGTTTTCAACTCCCTCTGGAAGTGGTCGAAAGTGGACAAGCTCAAAACGTTTAGACCCCGTTTACACCTGTATTTAGCATCGTCCACTTGAGAGCTGATTGACCAAAATGCATCTTAATACCAGGTGTAAACAGGGTCAGAGATCTATGATAAAATCCCACATAAAACAGCACTGAACTATTAATTCATTAACGCTTTACCATGTAAGCCCAGACTGCTACTGGTGCCCCCTAAAACAATGGGTGCATGAAGCCCCGGCAATGCCCCTTAAACCCAATTCATTCTGTGAATCAGTGACAGACATCACTTATAAATGCATGTTTCCTATGAAAGGCAACAACAAAGAGAAATTTGACATCATTCTGGGACAAGAACCTGAAGAATTACAGCAGGATGCTGACAAAGCAAAGGTCTGAGTGTGTAGAAAGTGTATTCACTGTAAGGGACAGACAATTCGACGAATGCCAGAGTCCAATCTGAGCCGCGCACACAAACAGGGCTGTCATTTGTTATGTGCGTATGGGGAGCGGGGGAGACGCAGCCAAAGAACGCTGAGCCAAAGGACTTTAAGGCGTGGAGCATTAGCTACGCTTGTGCGGAATAACGGGCTGGGATTGAAGAAAACCTCTCTGTATGCATGCAGAGCTGCAGCCTTGTTGCCTGGTGACCAAAATATTTACCATACGCTCATGAGAGTTTCTTCTTTTCTACCAACATAGCAGTCAAAACACTGCAACTTACTCATCTAGATACATAATGACCAACATCTACACTTCAACACATCCACCCTGTCCTATGACCAAGGGCTGTTACAGTCAGGGCCGTCATGCTCATATTGAGTGGGCAACAGTCACAGTTCTGTCTAAGATTGTAACGATAGTCTATACTTTGCAGTAAGCATGAGGTCGGGTTCAAACCTATACTATAAATTACTATTGCATGTGCAATAACTAGATGACTAATGTTCATTGGGACAAACTTTGATGTTGGTTTGACAAAGCTGTATGAAAGTTTTACTTTTTTTTTAAGCTTTAAATTTAGTAAAGTTGAAAGAGAAACCATGTTTTAACACATTGTTATCCCAAATTAGCATGTTTTACCACATTGCCATCATGATTTAGCACTTTGCTTACATGAATTAGCATTTTTCCAGCATGAAGGTGCAGGTTTTAACATATCGTTAAACGTGAATATCATGTTGTTAACATTTCAGCATATTTTAACATTAATTAGCATGTTGCTAGCATTATTTGACATGTGGCTAACATGTTTTTAAACACTGTTAACATGAATTAGCATGTTGCTATCATGTTTTAGTATTTTGCTAGCATGAATTTTAGGTTTTAACACATTGCTAACTAGGGGTTGCACAGATTAGTCAACTTTAATGCTATGAAGCTTTAAGCTTGACGTCGACTAGTGGCCTATAGAGGGCGCAACAGGATATTTCCTGACACGCGCGCTCCGTTTTCAACAGTTAAAATGACAAATAAACGCATACTCAGGGAGCTTTCCACAAGATATGTTTGATTATACCATCTGGATGCTCAAAACTGATAGGGAGAATGCAGGTTTTAAACAGCTTATTATACACGCAAGTTAATCGGCGTTCTAAACTAATGCGTGCTGCATTTTAACGCACACACACACAGCTTGCACATCACGCAGAGAACGTGCGCACCACACACAGAATCACTCTGTAGCGCAGAACACCGTTTCAACACTGTTTCTGTGATTTATTAATAAAATAGCTTAGAAACTGAAAAGTTCTAGCATATATTTCTTGATAACTAAAACCCACAGCTTCACTATTAGAAGAGAGACGCTGCCAGGTAGAATTAATTCACACGAAATCGCTCTCTCACTAATGCATTCTTATAAATGTAGCCTAATCTTTACTGTGCTTCTTTATCTGTATCTGATTCAGAACTAGCAGAAATCTGTGATAAATATAACGACCCAAAGACAAAAGAACTGATAAACTAAAGCTGTTATGTAGGAGAAATAACATTTTGGCCAGCGCTGTCATATTAGCTGTGCACAAAAAAAAACCTGCATTCAGTCTCAGCTCGTGGTTCAGGCTTTATTTGTTAATTAATGACGTCATCATCGACTAGTCGACTCCACTTTCATCACATAAATGTCGACCCCTATTGCTAACATGAATTATACTGTTAACCTGTTTTAACACAATTTTAGCATTAATTAGCATGTTGCTAGGATGATTTAACATTATTGATAACACATTTTAGCATTTTGTTAGCATGAATTATCATGTTATGTTTTATCACATTGATAGCATGATTTAACACTTTAATAGGCTGTTTTGCTAACACATTTTACCATATTGCTAGTATTAATTAGCACTTTACTAGCATGTTTTAACACGTTGCTAGCATTAATTCGCAGGTTTTAACACATTGCTAGACATGAATTATCATGTTGCTAACATGATTTAGCATGTTTTAACCCTCTGGAGTCAGCTATCACGTCCGCTTGATAGACTCACATTTTTTCTTATCAGTGCCAAACAGACTCAAATAACTCATTTGTTATCATTCAGGCAAATGTTATACATCATTATAATCAGTTAAGTTTCTATTATTTTTTGTGTACAGTAAACAATAAAAACAACTTGTTGTGCTTCTTGCAAAATAAACAAAACAAGCATGATGCGCGATCTCCAGCCTCTCTGTCAAAGACGTTCATTCAGATTCTCTTCAGAAAGGGACCTATAACTTAATAAATATTTGTCTCTCTAACATGAGACATATGTCTAAAGAAACGTTGAAATGTCAGGTTTTAAATAATATAAATCAAATCGAAAAAAAAAATTCTGTGTTTATGTAACCCACTAATGCGCCACGCCCACAGAGCACGTGTTCTTTTGAGATTCAAATCTGACGTGATCCATGAGAGTAGAGCCGACGCCCACATCAACGCCCACATCAGCACTTCACATCAAATATTTAACCTCAGAAAAAGCTGTTTATTTCTAAGAGCAACAGATCCAGGCGAGGATTGTGAGGTAAATTTATTCTGTTAGCTGGCTTGTTTTGGCCAGATTATGAAGTGTTTAGGCTATTGTAAGTGTAACATCAGTAAAGCTTTTATTAGTACGTCTGCTCAGATGCTATAAATATAGTACGGAATTTCATTTTGTATAAATTGTATCTTAATTTTAATCAATGTTTTTTTTAATATATATTTACTTCTCATTTAATAAGAATCAAATATAGCAGACAATAGCCGTAGCGCTGGCGGGATCATGCATTGCACGCGCGTCTCATAAATGAACCGAACCTCAGAATGATATTTGAGTATTGTGTGTATCGGATAGTTTACAAAATCAAATGATTCAGAAAAGGTTTACCACTGAAATAACTGGGAAAAAAGTGTCCCAATCAACCTGAATTCACCATCATAATTGCATTGCATTATGTTGTTTTAAATCCCAAATATTTTACTTATAACGTTGATCATTACCAATTATTCAGTTATTTGTATTTACTGAATACTGAATTGTGTTCAGTGTCACAATATTACTGTTCTTATTACTGTCTTCTTAGTATTTTTGTCTTGTTTCTAGTCTAAATATCTAAAAGTTCTTAAATCAAGATGCATTTACTAGAGAAGTAAAATGACATCATATTTTTCTTGTTTTGTTGAAAATAAAATAAAATTAAGTGAGTTTTTGCTTAAAATAAGCAAAATGATCTGCCAATGGGGTAAGAAAAATAATCTTGTTTCTGATTGAAATCTTGTTCCTTGTTTCTGTCCCAGACAGAAATAAGATTATTTTTCCTATCCCATTGGCAGATCATTTTGCTTGTTTTAAGCAAAAACTCACTTAATTTAGATCCCCAGAAAACAAGAACAAATATCTTATATCATTTATCTAGTAAATGGATCTTGATTTAAGATTTTTTTTTTGTTATTTGGAATGAAAACAAGAAAAAAATACTAAATAAGAAGTCGTTTTTGCAGTGTAGTCAAATCTTTTGATAATTTCAAATATAATAGGTCTTTGTAAAGTGCCTTTGTTGACTACATTCTAAATAAACTACAATAAAATATATTTCCTTTGTCCTGTTGCTTAGCCCCATCTCAGTCACACACCTGAGCTCATTCATTATGCAGTTCATTATGCAGCTCATTATGCGATCATTATGCGATCTTTTGTTCTCTCAGGTGTGATTCACAGCATTATTCATGAACATTCACGCCCCTTCGCATACGGCCTTTGTAAATTAAAAGTGTCTTTCAAAATCTAAATCAATGTATTGTTTTATATGAATTAGCAGGCTCAGTGATTCTCACATCAGTTTGAAGCAAAAACTCTAGGCAACATCATCCATTAGTCCAAAGTATTGTGGTCGCATATCTATTGTGTGTTTTGAGGCCTTCATTTTAAAACAATTATTTTTGTTTTTCAAAAAACATGCATAAACATTATTCTGTCAAAAATACAAGCATGTACATACATGTTGCTCACATATTATGGTAGCCCAGTTTGTGCTGAATACAGTGTAATTACACTTTTGTCATTAATGTGTTTATAAGCAACAGAAAAAAGCAGAAATGTCAGAGCATGTCAAAACTTCTAAAGGGCCCCAAAACAGCTCAGACTCCAGAGGGTTAATACACTGCTAACATGAATTAGCATGTTGCTAGCATGTTTTGCAATGTTGTTAGCATGAATCAACATGTTGCAAGCTTGTTTTAACACGTTAGCATGAATTAACATGTTTCTAGCATGATTTAACATGTTTTGCTAACATGTTTTAGCTTGTTGCTGGCATGATTTAACACATTGTTAGCATGAATTAATATATTTTCAAATATTTTCCTAATTTCTTTCAAAATAAATGCCTTTCCAAGCTGATATGTGATGGGAAAAGGGAGCAGAGCGAGTTCAGCAAAAGATGGATTCGAACTAATTTAGTCTGGCCCAATCAGACATCACTGGGCGGAGTTAGTGTAAATAGCCTCTGCTAAAAGGCAGACTATTTGCACTTAGTGTAACTAGACACTCCATTTAAAAAAGGCGGACATTTAAATATCACATTTAATGCGCAAACACTTTGGTTTGTGCTGACAAATATGATTATTAATAATATTAATGTTTTGTGCAATTTTGGAATTCCCCCATCTACCCACATGCAAAAACGTATTGGTTTAACACATACGGTTCTAGTTGGAGCACATAACAGCTTTTTCTATTTGTGCATCTGGAAATATTACTCTACCATGTTCTTTTATTTAGTATTTATTAATTTGTTTCAGGCATGTACCATAGTAATATGGTATTCTTTTAAATTTCATGTAAATGCCATTGTATATTAATATAGTAATTGCACAGCACCATAGTATATTAAAAGTCGGCATGAAACGGAGGTTGCGAGTCTTTTCTTCCCTGTTGTGATGTATATTTGAGTGAAACGGCTTCTCAAACAAGAACAAATGTAGGGCGGGGCTTGATTTTGTAGACTAGGAATTGATGGTTGTGGTTTGCTATTGGTTGATCTCGTGAGTGACAGGTAGTCCCGCCCACGTGCCAGTAAACGCGTCATCAGAGAAGAGAAGTCGCTGCAAGGGGGAGGGGAAGTGATTTTGATTAAAGATTACAAGGCACATCAAATAAAATAAAAAAATATGATGTGCACAGACACATCATTTATAATAAATACTGCAATATTCCATCAAAAATAAGAATGGTCAATTTTGTCTTCGACAATTCTTATTTCGCAACTCCCATTTCGGTGGACGGGAAGACGGTGCACTCCGTTTACTTATGAATGGGAGAAAAAGCCCCGCCTTCTAAATAAAAGAACAAATCGTTGATGAGTAAAGTCATCGAGTCACTGCTGCTGCCGTTAGAAGCTCCGGTTGCTATAGAAACAGGCAGTGTTCTGAGACGCGCGTTTAGGATTGCGTATGCGCATTAGCTTTGCCCAGGTTGAAAAATGCAGTTTTGTTTTTTTTCATGATTCGAGCATTTAGAAACAACATTTATGAGATAGTTGTTGTCAGATTTAAAAAATATTCATATTCAAATTCAAATATTCAATATTATTGGTGATTTCAAATATCGTAACAGTTTTGGAGAATTTGATGTTTCCCAATTCAGAGAGATAGAAGCTGTACTTGCATGCCCGAGAGGCGTTTCAAAGATGGTCGCCGAGTTATATGACTCATCTTAAAGGTGCTGTATGTAAGAATGACAGCTAGTGGTTGAAATTGGTACTGCAGTCCAGTACTCCTCCTTAGACTCAACGCTCACACGGGTTGCCAATTTGAGGACAGGCAACAGGAGCGAGCACAGTTGACAATGGAAGGCGAGGAGTCTTAAACACTGTAGGTTGATGAGTTATAATGTAATACATTATAATGTGCTTTTTTAGATTTTTAGATGGATGCCGAGGCTTTTAAGGGCGGGTAGAATCTGCGATCTCTGACCCAGCTTGTTTGCTGGCTTCCGTGGCTGCAACACGCTGTTTTCTGGCAACCCGGGGTGTTGAAATACTATTGGGTAAACTAGCAGTTTCGCACACAGACCGAAACAAAAACAGACATTCTGACACGGAACGCACATTTCAAAGCATGGGTGTCGGAACCATTGTATGTGGGTGGGACAAGACCCACCCACTATTTACGATCAATGATACTGGACCCACTCACTTCTATCGTCTCTAATTCAGCACATGTCTGTTTACTTACCCCTAACTGATAATAAACACTTATTATTAAACACGTTAGATGCTTTATTTCCATGTTTCTAATATTTTCTTCATTTTTATTGAAAATAAATGCCTTTCCGATCTGATACGTGATGGGAAAAGGGAGAAGAGCGAATTCGGCAAAAGGCGGATTCGAACCACCGGTTGATTTGCGTAAAATAATCTTACCCCTACACTATTGCCACTATACATGACTCACTGATTTCCGTTGTTCTGAGACATTTAGTAAACAAGGTGGTATATTTGTACTTAAAGTAAATGGCATCTACTCCAGTAAAAATTTTCTGAGAGGACTCACCCACAATTATTTTTTTATTGCTTCCGACGCCCATGTTTCAAAACTGTAGCATTGTTTTTCAGAAAAAACGAGTATGTGATCTTAGCATGTTTCCTAAATATCTGCAAACACGGTATTTCTATGCTTTAGTACAGTCAAAAACTTACATAAAGCACCTTTAAAGGGACTAGTCACCACGAAAGGGAACGTGCGATAGTCTTTTATGACATATCTCCGAGTGAAACTGCATCTCAAACAAGAACAAATGTAGGGCGGGGCTTGATTTTGTCCACTGGATCATTTGCTAATTGCTGTGATCTTCATGTGAAAAATCCACCTCATTTGCATAAGTAGTAAGTTCTTTAACAAAAACACAAGGTGCACATTTCTGCTTTTAAACCCTCTGGTACACTTGCCTCATAGACGTATAACTTTGTGTCTGTGAACTTGATTTTAGATAGAAAAGAAATGGTCGCCTGTGGTAACAGACAGACCGCATTGTGCATTCAGACAGTTGTGCAGGCCTGATGCTAATGTGCAGAGATAGATCGGTGTTTTCGGGTAGGTCACTGCTGAACAATAATATTGATGTGTAGAGCATCTGACAGTCCGAGGAAGAGAAAACCACACCTCAGCTCGCAGGCAACAGAAAGGCTTAGTAACACTGCTCATCTGCTTTTATTTCACATTCTCGGCACATTTTCAGAATAAAGCACAAATTAAGTATTAAATGTTGTGTGAAGCTTGTGTGTGTGTGTGTGTGTGTGTGTGTGTGTGTGTGTGTGTGTGTGTGTGTGTGTGTGTGTGTGTGTGTGTGTGTGTGGACTGCGCAGTCGGACAGCATCAGCACCATGAGGCAGAAGATCTCTGAGACAAAGAACATCACTGCAAGAACACCACATTTGATGATTAAAATGATTATAATCTCTCTGCAACACACATGCACACGCACTCAGCCTGTAAAAACATCCCTTTGAATCACGGGTTTGAGGCTATCATTGCTATAGTATAGTCTTAGTTATGGGCGTGATTTTCTTGCTGCAGTGCTCAAGCCAACATTATTCCTTATTTCTACAGTATATAATATTACATACACAACCGCACTGGCATTTAATGCTGCATAATTATTTAAAACGTCAGTCACTTTAATGCACTCTAAATTCCTGACATTTATAAAACGCATCCCAATTCCTCAATCTCAGCTTCACTATACAATTTTTGACACGACTGCAGCCTGGCATTTAATCCTGCTTTTGTTACAAACGTGAAGATAAAAAACACATATGCTTTTTAAAAAAAATATGAATATGAATGTATCAACTTACAGTGATCTTTGGGATATTCTTTTTGCCTTGGTAAGACATGATTTGCTCTCGGTTGATGCAGATGTCTTTATTCTGTTCTTTTCTGATGTTGGTGGCTGCGCACACTGGTCTTGATTGTCTGCTTTGCTGGGCTCCTCCCTCCATGTCCCGCCGGGTGTCGTGTGTGAGTTCAACCACCAGGAGGCGCCAGCATCAGTGTCGGATTCACTCGAATCGGTTCTCTCGAACACTGAACCGGTTCAAAAAGTGATTCATCGCTTCTTTTACGACTTGACGGTTATCAAGAAGTACTGTTTGTGATATTCAAGCTCTAATTATTTTAGGTAATTTGAATTTCTTTAGTAAAGACCACCTCTCATAAAACACTGATACACTCGTTTTGGTGGCTGAAAATCGCCTGTAGATGTAGCCACATTGTCATAGCAGCTGAAAAATTAAAACACAGTACGATAACGAGCCTAGTTTACTATTAATTACACAACTGTACCCCAAACAGATATTAATAACAATAATTATAACGTTCTTCACTCGCGTATCCCCAAATACACCGTTTTAGATAAGCGAAGCGAAAGAATCGACTCCAAAGAATCATTCGACAATGATTCGGATATCCATCGTCTGCTTGTAAACTAGTTTTTATGATTTCTCTCAACCGTGGAAACACATTAATGATAAATGACTCCTGACAATTAAGATAAATTAACAAAAAAAAAAAAAAAAAGTCTAATTTGCCAACCCTTGTGAAAAAGAAGTACACTTTAGCATACTTTTAAAATGAGTACACTACTAATAATATACCTTAAAAGAATATACTGAACCGTTGATTAAATGCAATGTTTTCAGACACTTAATTGCATGTAATCTGCAATTAAATGGAAATGTATTATCTTGTAAATTTATATTAAATGCAATTAGTTGAACTGACATTTAAGTAGGACTTAAAGGCATAATATGTAAGATTTTTGGATTAATATATCCAAAAACCACTAGAACAGTGTTATATATTTTGTTGACTTGTTTCCAAGAATGTTTAAATCCAGAGAAATAAGCTATTTTAACCAGGACACGGACCATGCGTCGCCTATCAATAACATCATACCCGTCTTATCCTCGATTTCCAGTTTTATTTTGTAGAAACCATGGAAACACCAAAGCCACTTTAATATCTGATGTGTTTTATGAGACAGGTGAGCAACTGTTTGGATCATTGATGGACAGAAAGAAGCGGAAGCACTCGTCTTTGGTAGAATAAAAGCTCCGCCAAATCAGGGCATCATCAAGCCACGCCTTTGTTTTGAATAAGCGGTGAAAAATTACACATTGTGCCTTTAGGTACATGTATATTCATAATTTCATCATTACTTCTGTAGTTTTTTAAATATGGCTAAAGTGCACAAGACAGCTTGCTTTACTGTCTTTAAGATCGGATGTTGTTTCAATGCCTCAGATGCAGAGAGATAATGATGTATGTCTCAGTCATTATAGTGCATCTTCACCAATGGGCAAAGACTTTCATTATCAAGGAGTAGACGGGCACTCTCACAGTGATGGTGAACAAAAGAGGAGTGTGAGGAGAGGAGGACAGCTGCTGAGCCCCACCCTAACATGAGGCGCTTTTGTCTACGCAGACCCAACACCTCCCACCCCACCCCCTCACACACACACACACACACAGACAGACACACACACTCACATACACACAGACAGACAAACACAGACACAGAGACACACACATACACACACTCACAGACTCACACAGACATGCACAGACACACACACACACACACACACACACAGACACTCATACACACACACAAACAGACACACACACACACAGACACACACAGACACTCATACACACACACAAACAGACACACACACACACAGACACACACAGACACAGAGACACACACATACACACACTCACAGACTCACACAAACAGACACACACACACACACACACACACACACACACACACACAGACACTCATACACACACACAACACACACACACACACACACACACACACACAGACACAGAGACACACACTCACAGACTCACACACACACACACAGACAGACACTCATACACACATACAGACACACACACCCTCACAGACACACACACTCACACTCACACACAAACATACACACACACACACACACAGAGACAGACAGACACACACACACACTCACACAGAGACACATACACACACACAGACACACGCACACACAGAGACAGACACACACACAGAGACAGACACACACACACACACACACACTCACACAGACACACACACACTCACACACAAACATACACAGACACACACACAGAGACAGACACACACACACACACAGACACGCACAGACACACACACACACACACACACACACACACACTCATACACACACACACAAACAGACACACACACACAAACAGACACACACACACACAGACACAGAGACAGACACTCGCACACACACACACACACACACACACATAGACAGACACTCGTACACACACACACACACACACACACACACACATACATACATACAGACACTCACAGACAGACACACACACACACACACACACACACAGACACACACACTCACACACAAACATACACAGACAGACACACACACTCACACACAGACACACACACTCACAGACTCACACAGACACACACACACACACACACACATAGACAGACACTCATACACACACACACACACACACACACACACACACACACACACACTCACAGACACACACACACTCACAGACACACAAACACACAGAGACAGACACACACACACACACATTTCTACTGAAATTACCTCATGTCATACAGATCAGCTAAGTTTTTTTTTTTAGATCATGTTGAGTCATTTATGTCCACACTATGTTCAGCATAATCACTTCCTTCTGAGAGAACAATTAATAATATTATAATCACAATAGCGCTAAACAATAAAAAGAACTAGTAAAGCCTTCCTAATCCAGATCTGTGTAGTGCAGTGGGATTCAGAAAGATGAAGAACATTTAGAAAGAACAAGTAGAAAGAAACCGCAATGGTTTGACAACAGCTGTAATCTAAATATTGCACATCAACTGTATAATATGCATAATGCCACAGTACAGTATATGCACACTACACAGCCAGACCCTTAAAATTATCACTAAAAAGGTACTAGTAAACATGTCTTTATCATTTTTTGACCAGCCTCCTGTTGAGTCAGCAATAATGCCTGTCCACTAGATGGCAATGATGCATTCTGTCTGTGCCATCAATTTCAGAACAAACACTGTATATGGCAAGCCTTTTGGGGAATATTTTCTTTATAGTCTGTCACATTCTAAACATAACTATAATGAAACATCACATTTTTTTAATTTAATTTTTAAATATTAACATTTAATTAGTGAAATTATTCTGAACTGTAAGATGATAGTAAAAAAACAAAAAAACAATAACCCTCCCAATAAATACATAAACATAAAAAAATCAATTACTGAACACAGACACTTACTAAACGATACTAAACGAGCCTGTGCAGGAATTGGATTATGTGAGCAAATTATTTAATATATTTAAATTCTCTCAAAAGGAGCAGCTGCTTCCTGCAGGACAGCTGATAATGAAAGAGCTTTCTTCTGCTGGTAAGATTCTGCCAACCTTCTATTAAATCAGACCCACATCTAATGAGAGGCTACAGCAAACACCACCTGACATCAATGAGTGTGTCATGTGATTCAATATCTTCACAAAGCACACTCAAAAAAACACGTCCAATTTCAACAGTTCAGTGAAATGAGGTGCTTAACCTTCAGAAAATGTGGAGCGTTTCTGTATGTTGTATGAACAATATATACACCGATCAGGCATAACATATATATAATATTGTGTTGGTCCCCTTTTTTCTGCCAAAACAGCCCTGACCCGTCGAGGCATGGACTCCTCTAGACCCCTGAAGGTGTGCTGTGGTATCTGGCACCAAGATGTTAGCAGCAGATCCTTTATGTCCTGTAAGTTGCGAGGTGAGACCTCCATGGATCTGACTTGTTTGTTCAGCACATCCCACAGATGCTCCATTGGATTGAGATCTGGGGAATTTGGAGGCCAAGTCAACACCTCAAACTTGTTGTTGTGCTCCTCAAACCATTCCTGAAGCATTTGTGCTTTGTGTCAGGAGCATTATCCAGCTGGAAGAGCCACAGCCACCAGGGAATACCGTTTCCATGAAAGGGTGTACATGGTCTGCAACAATGCTTAGGTAGGTGGTACGTGTCAAAGTAACATCCACATGGATGGCAGGACCCAAGGTTTCCCAGCAGAACATTGTCCAAAGCATCACACTGCCTCCGCCGGCTCGCCTTCTTCCCATAATGCATCCTGGTGCCATGTGTTCCCCAGATAAGCCATGCACACGCACCCGGCCATCCACGTGATGTAAAAGAACACATGATTCATCAGACCAGGCCACCTTCTTCCATTGCTCCGTGGTCCAGTTCTGATGCTCACGTGCCACTGTTGGTGCTTTCGGTGGTGGACAGGGGTCAGCATGGGCACCCTGACTGGTCAGCGGCTATGCCGCCCCATACGCAACAAACTGAGATGCTCTGTGTATTCTGACACCTTTCTATCAGAACCAGCATTAACTTCTTGAGCAGTTTGAGCTCCAGTAGCTCGTCTGTTTGATCGGACCACACGGGCCAGCCTTCGACTCTGTGGCCGGTTCACCACTGCTCTTTCCTTGGAGCACTTTTGATAGATCCTGACCACTGCAGACCGGGAACACCCCACAAGAGCTGCACTTTTGGAGATGCTCTGACCCAGTCGTCTAGCCATCACAATTTGGCCCTTGTCAAACTCGCACAAATCCTTACGCTTGGCCATTTTTCCTGCTTCTAACACATCAACAATTATTTTATTTAATCTTTTTTGGTGTAAAAGCTTTGACTTGGGTGTCAGAACCTAATGGAAATACATATCAAATGAAAAAATTCTTGCAAATTTATGACATGGATGGTTTCTGTTTTTGGACACAGTTAAGGATGAGATAGCCGTTTGCTTTGTTGTTTAAAAAAATGTATAGGATGACAATTTTGTGAAGAACAACTAGAACTCTCTTTAACCAAAACCGATCCAACGTAAGAGTTATATATGAGAGTATATAACATCGAGCCTGAAGGCCGTCCATAGGCCTCACAGATAGAGATATTCAGTCAGCAAACAGTGCTATTGCTTATGTCAACCTGCTGTAACCTACATGAGGACGCACACCTTCATCTAGATCTACAAAACTATTTAACATGATACAGAGCAGTACAGAATATTATAATAGGTCTATATTTTTTATTGTATATGCACAGACAGACAGACAGACAGACAGACAGACAGACAGACAGACAGATAGATAGATAGATAGATAGATAGATAGATAGATAGATAGATAGATAGATAGATAGATAGATAGATAGATAGATAGATAGATAGATAGATAGATAGATAGATAGATAGATAGATAGATAGATACCTTCTCAAGGTGTTGGACAGCTTCCTTCTCAGACGCATTGTTGATCGGCGCGGTGTCTGTAGGCTCGCGCGCGCTGTGTGGAGGTGGAAAGTTGGTCTCCTGCTTTGAAGGCTTCAGCTCTTCTCTGTTTGTGACTCTTGGGCTTCTGGCGTTTCGCTGACCGACACTAAGAGCGTCAAAATCGATGGTTTTACTCTCATACGCTCCTTCTACGTTACAAAACAGACCTCCGTATTTTTGTCGCGGCACCGGGTCTGCCGTCCCGGGACGAGCCAGATACACCGGCAGATCGTCCTCCCTGTCAATGCGTTTGTGCTCAGCCATACTAATGAGACAGACTGAGAATGAGAGGAGAAACTTCAGACGAGCGGTGGCAGTCCTGAGCCCACGCCTCACCGTCACATATCGACGCGCATTTACTGGGTAACAACTCTTCAGCTCTCGCTGGGAACTTTGTGTTATATCATGTTTGACAGATTTACTCGTTTGGCTACATGCAAAGATTTTATACACATTTCAAATATTTGAATCAATCAGAGATCTCATAAGAATGATCTGATTCTTTATGAAGTGTGACATTTTAGCGTTTTATGAATAAATTACTTAACCAGTTAACAGTCAAAAATAATATGTATAGGGAAACAGGAAAAGTATGGAAATGTATCTTAAGCTTCATTACATTCAGGCTAATATCCCAGCTTAATGAGTAATATAAAGAGATTAGATATTTATTTTGGTTTTATTGATTTATTGATTTATTTTACTTGTTTGGCTTAACTTGGCTGCATTTAATCATTAAATTCAACAGCCCATATTCATTACTTTTATATTAAGAAATTGATAAAAACTTTGGTTGTGTTGTTTTGTGTTCCCCCAACAAAAACTCCTTGGCTCCTTGGATTCTAGTTGGTGCCCATAACAGCTTTTTTCCATTGGAGTGTCACATCTGGAAATATTACTTGTTTGTTTATTTATTTATTTAGGCCATGTACCATAGTAATGTAAATGCCATTGTATATTAATATAGTAATCACATAGCACCATAGCATATTAAAAGTCTGCATGAAACGGAGGTTGCGAATTGCAATAGTCTTTTCTTCCTTATTGTGACGCATATTAGTGAAACGGCTTCTCAGGCAAGAACAAATGTAGGGTGGGGCTTGATTTTGTAGATTAGGAATTGATTGGATGGTTGTGGTTTGCTATTGGTTGATCTCATGTGAGTGACAGGTTGCCCCGCCCTTGTGCCAGTAAACATGTCACCAAAGAAGAGAACAGATGTCGCTCAAAGATATGTTGCTATGAGGGGAAGGTTTGACGATTAGAGATGATTATGAGGCACATTTATTAAAAATTATAATAATGATGTGCAATAATGATGTATAGTAAATATTAAATAAAAAAATAATTGTTCACTTGTTAATGGTCTTAAAAATACTTACATTTAAATCATTTTATTTCAGTAATGAAGTCAAAGATGTACCTATAACTATCCGTTCTAAGAAAGCTACAGTATATGTGTAATAATTTCTATTTGATAGCAGTTGTTTGGCTGGTGCAGGATTTTGTTCATGGGCATTGAGTTCTGGTGTTGCACCTTTAAAAACACTTGCTGTGCTGAGAGAGAGAGAGAGAGAGAGAGAGAGAGAGAGAGAGGTCTGTGTCACTGATGATGCAGCTATTGCTCCAGTCAGCACAATGAGCAGATTCTGCACGCTGACGGAGTGAATGCTGATGACAACATGAGAACCGGCTCTGGGAGTCGCATGGTAACGCTTCACAATATAAACTTCCATTTGTTAACGTTAGTGTAACTAAATGAACTAACAATGAAATGACTTCCATTACATTACATTAACTAATTGGGACCTTAATGTAAAGTGTTGCCAGACACTTTTTACTCACATTTCTGATTGTTCTTGGTCATTTTTGATGAAAAAATGGTATCATCATAGTTTCAGTTCACTCACAGCTCAACATACAGGTGGTTGACACTTGGTTAAACCAGACTGTGTCCTGGTGGAGGGTCATGTTGGACTGTGTCCTGGTGGAGGGCTGATGTAGGAGACTATATTGAGCATGACATATCGTTCTAGCCAGAGGCACAGACATACGAGAGTCAAAACAAAGATGAGTGGGAGAGCAACTCACTGTCAACCGATCATCCATTATACAATCATAAGCAGCACATTTTACCGGATAAAAAGATTTTATCTCATAACCATTTTATTTCACTGTTTCATGTAGAATCAAAAGTTGTTATTTTGATGGGTATAAAGTTGCTTTGATTCATATTATTAAAGGAAACGTCTCAGTTACATATGTAACCTTAGTTCCCTGAATAGGGAACGAGACGCTGCGTCACCGCTTTGGGAACACCTCTGCGTGATACCGTCTTGAAGCACGTATGTAATCAGTCCAATGGATTGGCGAAACGTCATAGGCGGGTGACGTTATCCCCAGGAAATTATAAAGCACACCTGCACCAAACACATTCAGCTTCTGAATAGCCGAAGGAAAGTGATCGCAGGCATGCAGGGAGTATGGCAGGGTGACACAGCATCTCGTTCCCTATTCAGGGAACAAAGATTACATACGTAACCGAGACGTTCCCTTTCAAGGGAACTTGCGCTGCATCACCGCTTTGGGAACAAGAATACCCACATCACCATAAGACCCAGATGCCTGCCCATGTATGTTGTCTATGGAATGAGCACCTGTACCCCCGGAGTAGCATTGAGGTCAAGATCATGAAACCTCACAAATATATGGACCACCCTGCCACATCACAAACGTCCTGCAGGGAAGAAGGTCTTCCTGCTAACAATGCCTTAGAGGCAGCCATACTCCTTGTAGAGTGCACCCATACAGCCAAAGGTGAAGGCTGACCGGCCACCTCATAAGCAAGTGAGATAACCACCTACTTGCTCATTCTCTGCTTGGATGCTGGGCCTCGAGGGTGGCCCGAAACAGTTGTTAATTTCTTCTCCACAGGGTAGCTCTGTGGACATAGGCATCTAATGCCTTTTAAAGCAGATTAAGTTTTTACTGGTCTGACATCTGAAAGGGAGGAGGACAAAAGGCCTGTAGCATGACTGGTCCTACAGTATTAGTATAGCCCAGCCTAGGGTGAAGGAAGGCCTTAACCATACCTGGCACAAATTCCAAGCATGAGGGTGGCACTGACAGTGCTTGAATATCTCCTATTCTCTTTAGGGAAGATATCGCAAGAAGAACATTTGTTTTTAGTGTAAGAAACTTCTCAGAAACTTCTTCAATCGACTCAAAGGGAGCCTCAGAAAGGCCCTGAAGTACAATGGCCAAGTCCCATGCTGGCATCCTAGTGCGGACCACAGGTCTTAACCTCAAAGTGCCACGAAGGAAACGAGTAATTAGAGAATGTCACCCCAAAGATACACCACCCAAAGGCATGTGGTAAGCTGCTAAGGCAGCCACATACACCTTTATTGTGGAGGGGGCTAACCCTGCAGAGAATCTCTCCTGCAGGAATTCCAGCACTGCACCCGCTGGGCAGTTAACTGGGTCCCACTGGCGATTTCCACACCATGAAGTGAAAAATTCCTCACTCGTGGATGGAGCTCTAGAGTGTAGAATGGTCTCCACAACCTCAGTTGAGAGACCTGAACTTATGAGCTGGGCCCCCTCAGAGGCCAAGCCCACAGTCTCCACAACTCCGGGCAAGGGTGCAAGATTGTCCCTCCCGCCTGAGAGAGTAGGTCCCTCCTGACCGGAATCTCCATGGGAGAGCTGTCTAGGAGAGACACTAAGTCCAAGAACCATACTCGGGCTGGCCAAAACGGGGCTACTATCAACAGACGTGCCCCGTCCCGACGCACTCTCTCTAGAACTCCCGGAAGCAGAGCAATCGGGGGTAATGCGTACAGGGGCAGCCTCGGCCACTCCTGTACCATGGCGTCCAGTCCCAGAGGAGCTGGAGGAGTTAGGGAGAACCAAAGACGACAATGAGAGGTTTCTAATGACACGAACAGGTCTACTTCCGCTCCGCTGAAGTTCTCCCAAAGGAGCTCCACCACCTCCGTGGGAGTCTCCATGCCCCGGGCCTAGGCCCTTGTCTCGACAGGATGTCTGCTTCCACATTTAAATGCCCTGCGATATAAAGTGCCCTGATTGAACGCAGTTTCCCTTGGGCCCACAGGAGGATCTGGCGAGCCAGCTTGTATAACGGCCGCAATCTCAAAACCCCTGATGGTTATATAGGAGACCACCGATGTGTCGTCTGTATGAACTAGCACATGATGGCCCCTGAGGTCTGGCAGAAAGTGCCTCAGAGCCTGAAACACCACTAACATCTCCAAGCTATTTATGTGCCAGGAATGATGATGGTCCTGCCACTGGCCCTGAGACGAGCAACTACTCATGGTTGCCCTCCAACCCGTGAGGGAAACTTCTGTTGTCAGAGTGACTCACCGACACGGAGCTCCCAACACTGGGCACATCGCAACACTGGGCACAAAGGCATCGTTGCGTGACCTTGGTGTGAAAAGGATTCCCCCTCAGGGAAAACCCCTTGGTCTTAAGCCACCACTGTAATGGTCTCATATACAACAGGCCACGAGGTATAACGTTGGACACTGCTGCCATCAGACCTAACAGTCTCTGAAACTGTTTGACAGTGAGTGACTGGTCTAGCTTCACCCCTTAAACTGCTGAGAGAATCGACCCTATACAAGCCTGTTCTGATAGACAAGCCTGCATAGTTATCGAATTCCAGCTCACACCCAGATATGTAGTTCTCTATGCCGGAGAAAGAACACTCTTTTTCGAGTTTGTTCTCGATGTTGAACCGCCATCTGAGCTGACTGCGCTAGAATCAGCCAGTCATTGATATAATTGAGAATGCGGATCCCCTGTATGCGCATGGGAACCAAAGCTGCGTCTACACATTTTGTGAAAGTGCGGGGTGATAGTGCTAGACCGAACAGAAGGACCCGATATTGGTACGCTTCTCCCCCCAAAAGCGAACTTCAGGAAGTTCCTGTGCTGCAGAAGGATGGATACATGGAAATATGCGTCATTTAGATCTATCGTGACAAACCAGTCCTCGGACCTGATCTGTGGCATGATCTGTTTGAGTGTAAGCATCTTAAAGTTGAGCTCTGCTACAGTGCGATTGAGAATGTGCAGATCTAAAATAGGACACAACCCCCCATCCTTCTTTGGCACAATGAAGTACCGGCTATAAAACCCTGACTCCCTGCTGGGAGGAGGGACCCTCTCTATAGCCTCCTTTCGCAGAAGAGTCTGTACTTCTTATTCTTAGTCATAACCAGAGCCTGCTCGGGGCCCACCACTGTGGGCAGAATCACGTTGAAACTGGGTGGACGACATCTGAACTGAATGACTTACCCTCTTTTTATAGTCTGCAGGACCCACTGAGATATATTTGGAAGATTCTCCCACTCTGCCAGAAAATCTACTAAGGGTACCAGTCACTCTGGCTTCTGATGCACTCTGCACAGCGAGTGCAGCGCCCTGAAAGGGCGAACCGACAGGGAACGACTGGCTCGACTGCACTATGGCCCTCCTCGGTGCAAACTATCCTCCCCGACATTGCGGCGGGGTTGGTGGGTCGACCCTCTGAGGGCACCGTGGTGAAGGTGGACACCGCCTGCCTTTGGAGGGGACTCTCCTCTCTTCGATGCAGCCTTCTTAGAGATAATGATGGTCCTCAGATCCATCTTACCCTTCAAAGGCTGTGCCTGAGAGCGCCACCCCCCACCCACCTCACCCCTTCTGTGGGGGAGTACAGGTGGCGACGCTCTGTTTCTGTTGTGCTCTGTGTAAGGAGCTTGCACTCGGTTTCTGCTACTCCTGCCCAGCAATAGAAGAAGCCTGGGGTTTACGAGGGAGAAACTGCTGGAGCGCTGCCGCCTGCTTTTTTGCCTCCTGGAACCTGTCGGTGACCATATTGACAGCGTCACTGAACAGGCCATCAGGAGACAGCGGGGCATCCAGCAGAAAACTTTTGTCTGTCTCCTTTATGTCAGTCAAATTTAACCATAAATGCCTCACCGTGGCCACCAGGGCTGCCATAGAATGGCTGACTGATCTGGCTGTCTCCTTGGTGGCACGGAGAGCTAAATCAGCTGAGGATCGGAGCTTGCGTACAACATCAGCTCCTACACATTTTTCCCCCAGGTCTTTCAGCAGGTCAGCCTGGTAGGCTTGCACAATAGCCATTGTATGAAAGCAAGCCACAGCCTGACCTGCTGCTGAGTATGCCTTGCCCACCAGTGCTGAAGTGGCTCTTAGTGGCTTGGTGGGCAATGTCGGGGCTTTGATGGAAGATGCCAACTCGGGAGAGAGATGGCTCGCAAGTGTCTCCTCCACCCTCGGCATCAGACCATAACCATGCTTTTTCAGTCCCAATATGTTACTGTAGGTGGACATTTGAGGACTGAATATTCTGGCAGGTGTGATGGTCGGGAAAGAACGGCAAGCCCCGACGTGGAGGCTGAGCAGACTGCGCTGGTAGGAAGCACTCGTCCAATCTGCTTTTTACAGATGAGCGCTCCTGTCTTTCTTGTGGCCAGTCCAGACTGAGCCTGGCCACTGCTCTGATCAACACCTCCACAAGCTCTTCACTGGCAGGGGAATGAAGTGGCGAATCTTCAGTTCCACCTGTCTCGATACTGACCACATTCAGCTCCTCAGAACTGGATAAGTGCAGTATCGATGCCTCCCCCAAGGCGGAAGATACCGCAGCACGGGCTTCCAAACCCTGGAGGCAGTAGATCTAACAGGTAAAGGCAGAGATAAGACAGAGCCCGTCTCTAACACCGCTGTTAGATTCATTTGCGATCCCTATGACTGAAGCCGCCGCTCTGCCTCAGCAGCAGCGGGACCCGCGCCAAAGCGCCCTCCTCAAAGAGTGCTCAGCGGGAGCGCAGCGTTCTTATCGGCAAATGCTCACAGTGCTCACAACCAGCTCCCTTGAGAGCAGCCTGAGCGTGCTGCGCTCCTATGCAAACAACACACATAGAGTGTGTGGTGTGTCCCCACCCGTGATGTAGTGTGGGCAGGGATGAACACACTTTCTGAATTTTTGTTCACTCAGCATTGTGTGCCACTCTTGTCAGTATAAGTGTACAATTGTTTTATTTTGTGTGTGGTGAAAATTCTTGTTTAGTATCTTTCACTAAGACAGACAAAAACTCCAAGCTTACAAACAATATACATAGAGGGCTTCACTGAAGGCACAGAAGCTGAATGTGTTTGGTGCAGATGTGCTTTATAATTTCCTGGGGATGACGTCGCCTACCTATGACGTTCCGCCACTCCATTGGACTGATTACATAAAAATACCTTGAAAGGGAACCTACTTGTTTTTAAAATTATTATTATAAGGGAATATGAAATCCAAAAATGCAATTTCTAAATTTAGGTAGGCCTATAAGTGAAAATGTTATAAGTATCCTAGCTGTTCATTTCTGTCATATTCCTACCATCTGAAGTGAAAGAGAGAGGTTAATTTAACATCTTGATTAGGAACAATAATTGTGGATTTATATACACACATACACAGAATGCTGTATTTTAAAGTGATTAGGAGGAGAAACAGTGTAATGTCTAGTGTTTTGGTTGTTTCATGTTGTTGTATTCATGTTCTTTGTCCTGTTCCTGTTTGTCATGTTCTGATTGGTTCATTGTCTTGATCATTGTTATTGATCTGCCTTGCCAGGGTCCATGCCCTGTCCCCCTGCACGGGCCTGACCCGCCATCCCTCCCCCAAGACCGCCCTCCTAGACTTTTGTTTGTTTTATGGTGTTTTGTTGGGCGTCAGGAGCCACCCTTAGAGGGGGTGGGGGCAGTGGGATCTGTAATGTCTAGTGTTTTGGTTTTGTTTCATGTCATGTTTAGGTTTTCTGTTTTACCATGTGCTTCCCTTGTTTGTCATGTTCTAGTCATGTGATTCTGCCATGTGCTCCCTTGTCATGTGTGTTATGTTGTCATTGGTTAATTGTCTTGATCATTGTTCACAGGTGTCCCTTGTCTTATCATTAGCAGTGTGTGTGTGTATTGGTTAGCTATGTTAAGTGTAACCCGCTGTTGGTGAGTGCCTGTTCAAGTCAAGTCAAGTCAAGTCAAGTCAAGTCAAGTCGTTTGTTTATTTTGTATCTGTTCACGGTCGAAATAAACTGCACTTGGGTTCAACTGCAACTTGCCTCCGGTAGATACGTTACAAGCGGTTAGAGATTAGGAGGAAACTGTGGCTTTACCGAGCTCGATGGCTCTGTGATATAAACTAAACGCTATTGTCTATTTTAAAAGGGGGAGGAGCTGATCCATGGCAGCCAATTTCCTTATAAGTAGGACGTTTAGCTTTCTAGTTGTAGTAACTCTTTTATTTCATGTATTCCAAAACATATATTATTTTTAGGATACAGAATATGTGTTATTTTATTGGCCAGCTCATATATCTATATAAGTATCACAAGACATATATTATTGTCCTTTTGTTTAGTTGAAATGTAGGTATTGATCTGTGCTTTTGTTTCTCCTTCCTGTTTGTTTTCACCTGTGTCTTGTATCTTGTATTGTTCGTTATCCTTCCATGGCAGTAGCGTTAGTGTGCTTGTTTCTTGTTTCCTTGGATGTTGGACTGTCATATTCTGAGACAAGGCTTTTAACCAGGGCCGGTGTTTCCTGCTGCACAATACACAGAGATAATGCTGGCCATTTTACAGTTAAAAAATGCATGAGATCTTCTCACAAGGCTATAGGATCCAGTCCCTATACAAGCATTGTCTGCTTAATAAATCATTTATCAATATGATGCATTGTAGTGCTGTTCTACTATATATTAATATATCCAAAAGGATACAGGGCAGACACTCATCTTTAAGAGATAATTAATGGTGCCACTCTAATGTTTTGCTAAGATGATATCCAGACAGCATTAGACTGTTCTCCACCTGGCACACAGCAAACCTTCTACTGGTTTGTAATCATTGTTGACTGATAAGTGTGCAACCAATGATTTCCGAGCAGCTACATCCGTCTGGAGCACTCAGCTGCATGTTCAAATTCACTTATAAAAACCTTAATGAAATGATTGGCTTATCACAGTGTAGCTCTGGTTTTTTGTATTTCCGTGTCAGAAGATATTCACCTGCCGTTTTAACATTGCATAATGTTTGCCGTTCTCAGCCCTAACTCACAATATTCCAGAGATACTTTACACTCATGGGTATCTCAGTGGCAGCGGATGAAGTTACGCTTGTTAGAGGAAGCAGAGAAGCTGTTAATATTGCATTAGTGTCAGAGAGAGGGGAAGGGAAGTACAACAGGTATAGGTTGCACTAACTTTCTCTGGTTACAGAAAGGTTACAACAAATACTTTTTGTAGTGTAGTGTGTTTCTTACCAGGCCATACTAAATTGGTTAACCATCCTCAACTACCTTTCATTCTATATCAAGCTCAAATTTCTTCACTGTTCTTTGCAAAGACACACATTGCATTTCCATTGCAGTTACCAAATGCTGCCAAAAAGTATCCCTTGCATCCAGGGCTTGACATTCACTTTTTTGCTCATCAGTCATTGTGGCTAGTGGTTTTCCAAAGTTACTAGCTACTTACTTTTTTTACTGGCCACAATTTTGACATCAATACCATGGGGAAAAACTGCCATATAGATATTTAATATTATCTCATAATTTGTCGGCAGGAATATAAGGCTGCTGTCACTTTAAGAGCTGACGCTCGGGTCCATTACACTGTTACACATGCGCTTTCTTTCTCAACTGTTTACGTTCACTTAAAACAGAACTGACTGTGTTTACGTGAATACTAGGGGTGTATCGTACCGAACCATTACGGTACAGGACGTCCGGTACAGTGCTCGTGTGTACCGAACGGTATCGAATGCAATCTTAAATAGTCGGCTTGTTTTGTGCGTGGAACATACTTTAAATCTGAGTTCCCAGTTCCCACACAAACATATTAAGTATTCAGTCCATTTTATCACGAAATTCAAACGATAAATGCCGTTTTGACGCTCTTTAATGTGACGTGACCGATCACTGTATATGCACGTCAGTTCAAGTGTCAACGCGGTGCGTGAGTGATCCTCTCATCACAGTCAAAGAATAAACATGAATGAACATCTGAAGGTGTGTTGAGGATACATTACAACAGGGCTCTCCAACACGTCGCTCGCGAGCTACCAGTAGCTCGTGGCCTGATTGGAGGTAGCTCGCCGAGACGTACTTTTCATCTAATCAGAGTGAGCTATAGACAGGTGTCCCACCCCTTCCAACGCAAATCAAGTTTCACATATCGGCCGTGAGGTTTTTATTTTTTATTTATGAACAAATGTAAATGTAAACATGCAAATGTAGGGATGTCACAAGTACCGGTACTTCGGTACCATGTCGGTAGTGAAACGATACCAGCATTTCTGTAGGTAGTTCCGACTCCCAATATTCGGTACCTGAATATAGACAGAATATATAGGCTACTGTTGTACAGTAGATTTAACTACGTCTCTATGTAATAATACATCTCTACTAATAATAATAATTATGCCTAGATGGTTGCTTATTTTTCACTTGATCTTTTATTTATAAAGTTTACTTTTAAACAGCACACATACTTTAAATGTTTATGTATTATTTACTTATAATGATTAGCATCATAAATAATAAACTTATTGAATTTAATTGAATAAAAAAGTTAGTGGTACCGCTACTTGCTGTAGTACCGTAAAATGTTTATGGTATTGCTACCGACTACTGTAACTACTACTACACTCTTTCAGGTGTAAAACAGTTTGGATAGTTGTTAATATGCAGTAAGTATTGTATAACATGAGTAGCTCTCGGTGACTTTCATTTTTAAAAAGTAGCTCCCAAATTAAAAAGGTTGGAGACCCCTGCATTACAACTCACTGAAACGCATCATATGTGGTGTAATCGCTCAATCAGTGTTTCAACCGCGGAAAGACGTCAATAAAACAGCTTGAGAACAATGAGCATCACATTTACCTCAGAAGTCCTTCAGTGTCCACAGCTGATAGTTCACTAGAGAAATCAACTCTTTCACTGAATATATGACCTATATTAGCCGTTATATTCATTATATTCTACTGACCCTGTTAGTGATGTCTGGATTATTAATGTAGGTTTAAATAAATCTGTCATGAAAATGACAGTCACTGTGTATAAATCATTATATTTCAACATTGAATTGGAGAAAAAAATATATAATAGATTAATGCAAAAACTGCCTTATGTGAAGCTTATGAGTGTTGATTATTATATGTAAAAATAAATATCAGCTGAATTTATGCTAATAGTTTGGGCTCTGTTGTTAACCTTTAATATTACAGTAATGTGTGAGTAAGGGCTCCCTATAGTTTACAGCTTTATCTTTAAGAAACTTTTAGTCAGAATTGAATTAATTTAAGGACAGACACATTTTTTTTTCCAGTAAACCACTGTTTAATAAAAGGAAATAAACTATTTTATATTTAATTTTCTCTCCTCTGCTGTACCGAACCGTGACTTCAAAACCGAGGTACGTACCAAACCATCAGTTTTGTGTACTGTTACACCCCTAATATACTGCTTATTAATAGTTAGTAAGGTAGCTGTTGAATTTATGTATTGGGGCAGGATTAAGGGATGCATTAATATGTGCTTTATAAGTACTAATAAACAGCCAATATCCTAGTAATATGCATGATAATAAGCAACTAGTTAATAGTGAGAATTGGACCCTAAACTAAAGTGTTACCCTTCAAACTCTTAATCTTTGGCAGAAGAATTGAATCACGCTGACTTTCTCACGAGAAGTGAATCACAGTTTCTCAGTGTTTCAAGGCATGTGATTGGCTGTTCGCTGCTGATGTCACACTTTCATGTGCATGCGCTGCATGAACTCAGGATTAAAGCTGATGATCAGAGTCATGGTACCAACAAAGCCTGATTGGTTTGGTTTTGTCAACTCAAAACTAATCCCATAATCCTCACTTTGTTTAACTACTACCGGGTCCCCGCTTTGATGTGGTGATCACAGATTCATCCATGCAGAGCACATCAAAAAATAACTCCATAACTTGCAACTTAAGGTTTCAAACAGAGATGGCGATAGGGAGGCAAAAGGACATATCCTAAGAGAGCACTGTTCTCAGTGTGTCCAAAGGTGAAAAAAACGGGAGAGATTATCATATTTCTGAGGAGGTATTTAGACTTTAATGAAATGAAGCCAAACCTGGTATACAGAATGCCCCGAAAACATATTTACAAGCCAGAGACACAGCCAATTAAAGGGAGTTAGAAAGATCATTCAGTACAAACCGGTTAGTGAAAGTCCTGCTGGTACGCTACAGCTGTTCATTTGAAAGAGTAGAAAAGAACTAGGCTCAGGGAAGAGATGATTAAATACAGGGACAGTTGAGGAAGGCGGAAACATTTTCAGCCGCATCTGCAGCCGTCACCACAATATACATCACGTTTTATAGTCATGAATAAACTCTAAACTGCAGTGACTCTACTGCTCAAGCTGCAGAAGGAGAAATGTATTCACATCAGGAGGATATAGAGACACATGTACATATCAACAAACATATATATTACACTGCAGTCAGAAAGAGAGACCGCTGATCATCATAGACATGGAATATTATTGGACAACAGGTCTCATTCATGAACCGCAAGCAGTTTCTGTGCAAATCATTCCTAAAAGCATTCGTATGTATAATTGTCATTATGTTTCATTCGCGAAAAATGTGTTGAATGATGTGACTGTTTACTATAGAACGGTTTTACTTGCGTAAATTATTGCATGGTGCAAAAAAAAAAATTTGTTACGTGGTACAATTACAGTTTAACCTTCATGAACTGTTGTATGTGACTGTTAACTTATGCATGGTTTTACTTGTGTGAATTCATTGTAAAACAAAACTTTGTAAAACCTTTTATACTTATAAGTAATACTGCTCTATAAATATATTTATGAAGATTCAATATTATAAAAATATATTTTTATAAGTACTTATAAGTCAAGCATTTGCTCATAATCCATTATACACTGATTTATAAGTATTAGTTAGTCGTATGGTTTCATGAATGGTAATCTAATCTATATCTCCTCAGCCATATGCATGGATTGCTTTAAAGTTATACTATTCTTGCAGTGTTTTACTAGTATGTAACTATATTTCAGCTGTTTGTATTAATGATTTCTGCTTGTTTGTTCCCATTATTTTATTACAGGAATTATTGTTTATTCGTTATATTTACAAAATAATCAATTTAAAATGTATAATGAGCACATCTTCATGATTTCTTAATATTTGCTTTCAATTAAAGCCATCAGTGATGCATTTATAGAGGTTAGTAACTGTATTATCACTGACAATAAGTATTTAACACAACACTGTTATTAATAACAATATATTCACTTATTACTATAGTCATTGTAACTATAATATAATAACACTATAGCAATGCAGACTGCATCTTTATAAATACATTCATGGAACCATACGACTAATAATGGATTATGAGCATGCATATTGAAAAAGCAGATGCATGACTTGTAAGTAATTATAAAAAAATATTAAAGCTGCAAGCAGCGATGAAAGGGCCCTCCCGTGCCACCGCCACCCGGTGGCTTTAGGAAAACGTGGTGGGCAATATGCATTTAAGTATATAAAAATAGGAGGACTACGCCAGTCATTTGTGTTTGCCTAACTTCCTGCTACCAGCAGGTGGCGCAATGACTAACTGAATATTGGCGTGTAGATGTCTTCAGGCCAAGGCTCTAATAAAACGTGAAGTTTTGGTTGGACATTGTTTCATGGCGAAACATCGAACTTTGTCAGGCCGCCACGGACACGCTATTCAACGAAAAGATCAAGATCTCTGCAATTTAACGTCACAAAGGCCTTTAGATTAGACTGTGCAAATGTGATGTTGATCTGATTAAATCTCTAGGAGGAGTTCGTTAAAATACAACGTCTGGAAATGGCAAAAATTTGCATAGAAAATTCAAAATATCTCACTTCCTGTTGATTTTCAGATTTTAGTCCCAGGGACTTTTTTGTAGGTATGGGGCTGTTACATGTGTGTACTGAATTTCATACTTGTACATGAAATGTAGCCCGAACGGTGCTTAATTGAAATTATATAGGTGGCGCAGAGGCCGTATCCATGTCTTGGACATTGGGGGTATTGGGGAGGGGTATTGGTCTTATTTAAAGCAATTAAATTATTAAATGATTAAAAGGGATAATAAAGAAATAAGAAATGTTAAAAGTTCCAGTTCTATGGTAGTTATGAAGTAAACTATTTGCAAATAATATATTTTCATCTGCCTAATATGTAAAAATGCAAAATGTTGTCAAATTCAGTTATGATTTACATAAATAATGTCATATTTTCAATTAAAAACGGTGAAATTTCATAAAAAAATGTCAAGTAGTTTGTATCACTGGATATTACTGCTGGTCGCTGGTCGCTTTTCATGGTAAAATGTTTAGCTACTTACATCTTACAACTCTCACTGCTATAACTAAAGTGTCACGTTGGATTTCACAGTAAGACAGTAAGCCCCGCCTTCTTTGATTTGATTGGCCGTCTCGCTCGTTCTGGCAGTGACGAGCGCTGTCAGACCGCAGAGGCTGACCAACCTAAAAATGTAACATTTGACTTTGGTCATCAAACAGAGCGGAGTGTAATGGAGTACGGCAGAGCAGCGTCAGCAATATCAAATATTGGGCGGGGGGGGCATTTCAGCCATTTCTAATTATTCGGGGGGACTTGTCCCCCTCACTGTCTGTGGTGGTTAGTTACGGCACTGGGTGGCGCTATCGAGCCATTTTGCCACACCTAATTCTGAGACCCATATCAGACGTAAATTTTCGCCACTTCTGACGCGTGTGCAAAGTTTCATGAGTTTGCGAGCATGTTTAGGCCCTCAAAAATGCGTTTAATTTCGGAGGAGAAGAATAATAGCAATTCCAATAGGGTCCTCACGCCATTGGTGCTCGAGCCCTAATAAATGTAACTACAACTGTTCTTAAAATGCAATATAGTTATTTATAAATATTTATAGAATGGTAATACTTAGAAGAGTATAAACGGAGCTATAATTCATTATAAGCATGGACTTGATAGAAAGTGTTAACAATTAAAGCGGTCAACTAATACAATCATTTACACAATAACAGTTTAAAGTCAGCATGAAATGAAAAATCACCCAATCTGTTTTTTGAATGCATGTTAAATATTTTATGATGAACGATTAATTCAATTTTCATTCAACTCGTCATTTTTTAGTTGGATCTTTGGTGATGTTTGCAGGATTTCTCCAAACATTTAGTTTAGTTTTTACAATCGATTGCAAGCTCGTTCATTCGAGCGCAACACACACATCCTAAAATCCTAAAGCCAAGTTTAGGATTTTTCAATAATTCCCGGCCACAATAAGGAAGAAAAAAATCTGTCGCTACTTCCATTTCATCACTGTTGCATGTCACTATTTCATTTATTTGTGAAAATTTCATGGTGCAACAGCTTGCGTATGAATGCTTTTAAGAATGACATACAAATGTTGCTTGCGATTGAGGAATGAGGCCCAATACGAGGAACTATCTTTTTAAAGAAATATATTAAAACCCAGACTGCTCGGTATTAGTTTTTCAACTGGACAGCAGGTTGGTTGCAGTTGTCTACTCAACTTTCTAGGGGTGAACAGAAACTGCCAGTGTGGATGGTTTGTAGTGGACGGTCTGGCTTTCTCTCTCAATCTGTCTCTTTGTCCTTTCTGTTTTCAGGCAGTGAGGAAGACACCTCTCCTAAGGGATCCTGACAACAGAGATGCGGCAGTCACCTCACTAACAGGCCCTGAGTCAGCACCCATAACTCCTGCGTGTGTCTGCAAAGGCGTCCATTTCGCTTTTAATTTCCCAAAGTGTGTGTGGGAGGAGAGACAGACAGACAGAGTGAGAAAGAAAGGGGTTTTTGTGGGTTCAGGTAGCAGTCGCAGTAGATGCGGGAAAGACGTGGTCATGGCGGGTCCCTGCATGGCAGGGATAATCCACAATCCTCTAGTTGTGTTGATGATTATGTTTTTGTCACACTTGTATTGATCTGTAAGTGTGATTTCGAGCATTCTGTCCTGGTACTCCACAGAGGTCTGATCAAATCCAGTGCAGATAATCCCAATAAAATCCATCATCATTAACTCTGAGTTTCCCACTTCCACACAAGCAAAACAAAACAGCCAGTAATACACCTTGAGTCGTTACAACCGGATGACTGCAGTTGCATGCTACAGCTCCGGGTTGCTTCAAATCCTGTGTGTGCACAAAGACAAAAACACAGATCAGTTAAACATACACCAAGTTGCCACGGCGGAACCATTAAAATCCTACAATTAGGATAATGAACATCTGATGCAAGTTGTCAGTTCCAAAATATTATGAAAAAATAATATCACTCACCATATTGGCTGATATATGCTAATTTTTAATGTTATCATTATTGTCCCGATAAGAAAATGTGTCTGATATATTAAAGCTGATAAATAATTGTGGCAAGCAGGACGAGTCTGAGGGACCGTGAGAACGGGACGAGGCCAGTGGTGAGTGATAATGAGCGCCACCTGCGCGCCGCACCGGTCTCGTGTCTCACGGAGGAGCTTGGGTGCATAAAAGGAGGAGCGACGACAGTGAAGGACGAGAGAGGACCAGGCCTTAAATAGGATTTAAAGGGTTAGTTCACCCAAAAATGAAAATTACATGAAAATGAATTATTAATGAAAATATTATTTCCTCACCCTCAAGTCATCCTAGGTGTAAATGACTTTCTTCTTTCAGCTGAACACAATCAGAGTTATATTAAAAATGTCCTGGCTCTTCCAAGCTTTATAATGGCAGTGATTGTTGCCTCGTTTATGAAGTCCATAAAAGTGCATCTATCCATCATATAACTGCTCCACACGGCTCCGGGGGGTTAATAAAGGCCTTCTGAAGTGAAGCGATGTGTTTGTGTAAGACAAATATCCATATTTAAAACTTTATAGACTAAATTAACTAACTTCCGGCGGTCAGCGGTATGCAAGTCAATTTACGGCGAAAGAGTAACCCCTGACCTTTGAACCCTTGATGCATGCGTATTGACGAACGCAGAAGCGCAGAGGATAGAGCAAAACAAAACACCGGTCATGAATTAGAGTCTAAAACGTGCATTTTTAAAGAGAAATGTGGGAGGTTTTCCATATAAGAGAAGAGGGGCTTGAGTTTGTGTCCCAGCCTGATCCATGAGAGGCGTCAAAGCTTGAGATGCTCCTGTACAGGGTGCGAACTACGGGGGAGCTAGAGGGAGCTCGGCTCCCCTTAATAAGACTTAGGCTCCCCTGAAAACATGATTTCTGAAATTTTGGGGGGGGGTCTCAAAAAATACTGACAATGTGTTAATCTGACGTGCAGTTTCAGTTTTGTGTAATCATCTTGAATTATGTGTAAAATGAGCATCAAGGTGTGGTGGCGCTGCGGTGCAAATTCCACTCATGTTTAGTACATGTTAACTCAAAGATTCATAGAAAAAATATAAACGAATATCCACTTCTTGGATTTCTGGACGAACAGCAAAGGAAGCTGACCCCAGGCCTATGTGGTCGATTCTGTGTTAAAGTAAGGCATGTTATTCCCAATTTTGTGTTGTTGCTGGGTTGTTATAGGTCTGTGTCACTATCGATGTCTTAAGCCTAATTGAACGGAGGAATTATGGTATTCTTCTGTAGCCTGACAAGTAACTTTAACCATTGTTCATGTGTTTATAGACTATTTGACCTATCAATTTGTGTCGATAAAGTATAATAGGGATGTTATTAACCACTGTATAGTGATTTATCCTATATACTGCTTGCATAAAGCAAGTAGTACATACACTTGTAGCTGTTTTGTATATTTATAAGAATATAACTACCCCACACAAAACAAAACAACACAAGTGGGCTCCCCTAAAGGCCAAGGTATAGTTGCACTGCTCCTGTACATGGCGTCAGGGGTTACTCTTTTAGCACAAGTCGACTTGCTATCACTGAGCGCCGGAAGCTAGTTATTTTAGTCTATAAAGTTTTAAATATGGGTCTTTTTCTTACACAAACACATCACTTCGCTTCAGAAGGCCTTTATTAACCCCCTGGATCCGTGTGGAGCAGTTATATGATGGATAGATGCACTTTTATGGACTTCACTGCCATTATAAAGCTTGGAAGAGCCAGGACATGTTTTAATATAACTCTGATTGTGTTCGGCTGAAAGAAGAATGTCATACACGCCTAGGACGGTTTGAGGGTGAGTAAGTCATGAGCTAACTTTCATTTTTGGGTGAACTATATCTTTAAGAGGATAATAGGAATATAATTTAAAGGAAGTATGGATACTGAAATACTTCTGTGTAAGTAATTATGTTTAACTGCTGGAGAGATGGCACTGTAAACCCTAACGCTCAAATTAAACAAATCAGTTCAAACAAATGGACTTGTATGAGTATTTAGAACTTTCCTTTTCTTTTGCGTTCATAAAACTAACACATTTTAAGTATTCTGAGCTTCCATTGTTTTGAGTTTTATGAACTTGTTTCTTTTAATGTAGACTTAAATTTAACTGAACTGGGCTGGGATCTCTATTTCCCAGCATGCTTTGCCATGAGACTCGAAAGGGAGAGTAAATGCCAAAATTGATATATAATGTTTGTTTTGTTTTTGTGTGCAAGATCAACGTTAAGTGGGAGATTTAGTCGTGTTTACTGTTTCTGTTATGTTGGGTTTTTTGTATTTTCCATCATGTGACGAGTGGAGCATGAGCTTAGTTTGAGAACAGATTTATGTTAAATGATAAATATAATAAATGATATTGTTGTCCTCATTCAGCAAGTGCTGTGCTAATGCTATCAAAGCATTGTGTTACCAATTAGCAAGTTAGCATTTACTGAAGTAGCTAGTTAAAGCTAGCCAAGTTTGAGATTACATTATAATTTTACGGTAAATGGATGAATTAGCTTACTCAAATAGTTCAAATCAAGCAAAATAAAAATCTGCTAGTTCTGCTTAAGCTTTGAATTTAGCGGCATCTAGTGGCGAGGTTGTGAATTGCAAGCGCCCACCGCTCAGAAGCTACGGTGGCCGACACAGGACAAAAATGTCATCGTCTGAGACAGCAGAGAGTGACTAGCGCTCCGTAGAGCAGTTTGTCCCTTTAGGGCTACTGTAGAAACATAATGGTTCATTATGTAAGGTCCATTTATACACCACTGAAAACATAGTTATGTATATTATATTGCATTTCTGTCAGTAGATCCTCATAAATATTACACACTGCACCTTTAACTTAAAATATTTGATGAATATTTTGATTTTTTGGGGGGTTTACAGTGCAGTAGTTCCTGTTAAATGCACACTCAATAAACATCAAGATTCATGTAATGCTACTAATGTACCCATAATGCAATAGTTTGGTCTCAGTCAGGGTCTAAAAATAAATTCTATTTTCCTCAAAAAACTTGAATAACAAGAAAGCCGAAAAGATTGTACACTCACCTCTGCAGGAGATGTCACAGACATCAAGGCCAAAGAATAAAGGCAAGAGAGAAGAATAAAAAGAGAAATAAAAACTGAAAGAAAGAAAGAAAGAAAGAAAGAAAGAAAGAAAGAAAGAAAGAAAGAAAGAAAGAAAGAAAGAAAGAAAGAAAAGAAAGAAAGAAAGAAAGATGGATTAATTAAGGTTACAAGGTAGAAAAATGAGCAACATCAATATTAGAACAAACACTGTGAGACACAATCATTCTGACCGAACATCTTCTGTCAATCATTTATTATAAATCTGTCTTACCTTCTCCTCTAGGTCTTTAATCTGTCTCCTCTGAATGTCAGTCTTATCTTCCAGGTCTCTGATCCTCTGCATTGAGAGAAACACCCATTCAAGCATCCTCTGCAGTGTGATTATGCTCAATATGTTATTGTTTGCTAAGTAAGTCAGTGATTACAGTGCAATTATCACATATAAAATACAGTGGGGTCCAAAAGTCTACTAGACCACTAGCTGAATGTACAACTGAAAAACAAATGTACATGGGTTTGTGTAAAATATGCTTTGTGTTTGGCATTTCCTGTTAATTTGCTGCCCTCTTCTGTATATGACAGCTATTGCATCAGAACCAACACATTTAAGCATATCTTTTATAGTGTTTGCACTGGAGTTACCAGATAATTGCTGCATTTCACACACATTCATGACTGACTGTGAAATACTGCACCGATATTTCCATGTGTTCATTGCCTGATGGCATAATGCCCTCTACCAGTTTATAAATCGAATGAACAGTCAAACTTGGAGTTCACAGATCGCTTTTGGCCACCTGTGAATCAAAATGAAGCAAAAACCTCTGAGAGAGAGAGTGTTTTCATGATGACCACTCTGCTAAGGTTTTGTTGAAGTAAAGTAGGAGCCTAGTTCCTTGAAAAATCAATGGAATCATTTTAAACAACACTGAAATCTCATTGTTTATATCAGAAATGAAGCAACAACACACATCTGACTAGGTGAATTGAACTATTATGTTAAGCATATAATGTCTACTGTGGCAGATTTAGGTTACTGTAGGTTTTCAGTGGATTACTTCATGACTTTCATGTTGTCTGTACTCTTCTTCTTGCATTTGGTTATTTCTTCAACAAGGTATAATTGATTAATTAGTGGGTTATTCTACAAAACAGGTGCCATTTGTATTCCACATATACATATGAGTAAAACATCACTTTAAAAATGAATAGCTGATGATGTATACAAATGAAACTTTGGTGTGAGTTGTTTTATTGTTTTGAACAGTACCTGATGGGCTTGATGGAGCAGCTCCATCCTCTCCTGCAGCACTTGACAGTCATACTCTCGGCTCTTACGCAGCATCTGTCTGCGGAGTCTCTCCACGGCCGAGCGTAACTCATCCTTCTGCAGCTCGTCCAGAGGTTCTCCGTATTTTATCACTTTATCCTGCTGCAATGCGTTGTACAGGGTTGCCTCCAACTCCTGGATTTGCTGTTGCACACACACATACAGTTACAGATCAAGACGGTAAGATCTCTTGCATTGCATTTAAAAAAATTACAATCAAGTGTATATATATATACATATATATATATATATATACATATATATATATAGGTGTTATATACACTGATCAGGCAGGGAACAGAGCATCTTCAAAACTGCAAAACACTGCAGTGGGGTGTTCCCGGTCTGCAGTGGTCAGGATCTATCAAAAGTGCTCCAAGGAAGGAACAGTGGTGAACCGGCCACAGGTTCATGGGCGGCCCAGGCTCATTGATGCACGTGGGGAGCGAAGGCTGGACGGTGTGGTCCGATCAAACAGACGAGCTACTGGAGCTCAAACTGCTCAAGAAGTGTAATGCTGGTTCTGATAGAAAGGTGTCAGAATACACAAAGCATCTCAATTTGTTGCGTATGGGGCGGCATAGCCGCTGACCAGTCAGGGTGCCCATGCTGACCCCTGTCCACCGCCGAAAGCACCAACAGTGGCACGTGAGCATCAGAACTGGACCACGGAGCAATGGAAGAAGGTGGCCTGGTCTGAGGAATCCTGTGTTCTTTTACATCACGTGGATGGCCGGGTGCGTTTGCATGGCTTACCTGGGGAACACATGGCACCAGGATGCACTATGGGAAGAAGTCAAACCAGAGGAGGCAGTGTGATGCTTTGGGCAATGTTCTGCTGGGAAACCTTGGGTCCTGCCATCCATGTGGATGTTACTTTGACACGTACCACCTACCTAAGCATTGTTGCAGACCATGTACACCCTTTCATGGAAACGGTATTCCCTGGTGGCTGTGGCTCTTCCAGCAGGATAATGCTCCTGCCACAAAGCAAAAATGGTTCAGGAATGGTTTGAGGAGCACAACGAGTTTGAGGTGTTGACTCCAAATTTCCCAGATCTCAATCCAATTGAGCATCTATGGGATGTGCTGAACAAACAAGTCCGATCCAGGAAGGCCCCACCTCGCATCTTACAGGACTTAAAGGATCTGCTGCTAACATCTTGGTGCCAGATACCACAGCACACCTTCAGGGGTCTAGAGGAGTCCATGCCTCCACGGGTCAAGGCTGTTTTGGCAGCAAAAGGGGGACCAGCACAATATTAGTCATATTGTTATGCCTGATCGGTGTATATATGCTATATATTATTTACTGTGTCTTTAACTTAAACAAAACACTTTTTAGGTTTAAAGAGTAAAAAAACAATTATCATCAATTACTCACCATCATGTTGTTTCAAAACCATAAGACTTTTGTTCATCTTCAAAACACAAGTGAAGATATGTGACAAGCAGGGCGGGGGCGAGAGCCGTGAGAGAATGGCGCGAGGCCGATGGCGTGATTGCAAATGAGCGTCACCTGTGCGTCACACTGGCCTCGTATCTCTCACGGAGGAGCTCAGATGCATAAAAGGAGGTGAAGGACAAGAGAGGACCAGGCCTGGATGTTTTTTTGATGCTTACATTGTGTTTTGTTTATGTTTTATTGTGTGTGTGCATGGCAGCCGTCCGTAAGGGACTGCCTGCGTTACCTTCAGTTTGAATTTATTTAGTAAAGACTTTAAATGTTCGCCAGTTCGCGCCTCCTTCTTCCCATAACAACAAACTGTTACATTGGTGCCGAAACCCAGGTGGAAAGAGTGAGAGCCTTCGGTGCTGAGGAGTTCAGGCAGCGCGGAAGAGTGAAGACTGTGAGGCGGTGGTTCTAGAGTGATGGAAGACCTGGTAGGACGGAGAGCTCGCTGCCGTGCTCCTGGATCAAGGTGGGGTGGCTGCCGTCCGAGAGGGAGCGGAGGAGTCCCTGCCGTTTGTTGCGGGCCAGAGCCTGCTGCCGTCCGCCATGATGGGGAGGAGTAACACTGCGCAACACGAAAATTAACCTCATTGGTTCTCGCAGAAGCTCAAACGTGCTGTGTCACACAAGAATGAACCTCATTGGTTCTTACCATAGACCGTAAAAAAATATGGACGATGCAACTTCATTCGCTTCCGCTGAAGAAAAGTGAAGCCTCTGGAGGTCCGAATATGGTGCTGACATCTTGCGCAGATTTGGGACAGAGTCTGCACAGTAGTGACCTCGGGACCGGAGTTTGCGCAGTAGAGACCAGGAAGTAGAGGCGCGATATCAAAAGCCCGCCCACACTCTCGCAGATGCAGAACAATTCATTATGTCAGTGTGAGATAAACAGTTATGGAAATGTAGAAATTAAAGCTAAAGCTCCAATCTCCTCCCAAAAATCCCCCAAAAAAAGTCTGTTGGTGCTTCAGTGACAACTTCACTCAGAGAAGCTGTCAAACTGTCAATCATGATGTCACACCCCCGTAACTAAAACCAAACTTATTTAAAAAACCAGCGCTTGAAAAATGACAGAAACCAACTTTGGGAAAAAAATTATTTGAAGTGTAATTTGATTGTTTAGTTTGTCTCGCATCCATTAGAATACACAGAGGTGCGGGGGTTATGAGCTATACTGGGACCAACCACCTGGGGGTGATCAAGGCGTGTAGGCTTCAGTTTCTGACAGGAATGCTACAGGCTTGGTTCTTGCTGAAGCTCAAACGTGATACGTAGCACGAGAATTAACCTCATTGGTTCTTGAGGAAGCTGAAGCTCAAACGTGCTGCGTAACACGAGAATGAACCTCATTGGTTCTTGAGGAAGCTCAATCGTGCTGCGTAACACGAGAATGAACCTCACTGGTTCTTGAGGAAGCTCAATCGTGCTGCGTAACACGAGAATGAACCTCACTGGTTCTTGCTGAAGCTCAAACGTGCTGCGTAACACGAGAATGAACCTCACTGGTTCTTGAGGAAGCTCAATCGTGCTGCGTAACACGAGAATGAACCTCACTGGTTCTTGAGGAAGCTCAATCGTGCTGCGTAACACGAGAATGAACCTCACTGGTTCTTGCTGAAGCTCAAACGTGCTGCGTAACACGAGAATGAACCTCATTGGTTCTTGCTGAAGCTCAAACGTGATGCGTAACACGAGAATGAACCTCATTGGTTATTGCTGAAGCTCAAACGTGATGCGTAACACGAGAATGAGCCTCATTGGTTATTGCTGAAGCTCAATCGTGCTGCGTAACACGAGAATGAACCTCATTGGTTCTCGCTGAAGCTCAAACGTGCTGCGTAACACGAGAATGAACCTCATTGGTTCTCGCTGAAGCTCAAACGTGCTGCGTAACACGAGAATGAACCTCACTGGTTCTCGCTGAAGCTCAAACGTGCTGCGTAACACGAGAATGAACCTCACTGGTTCTCGCTGAAGCTCAAACGTGATGCGTAACACGAGAATGAACTTCATTGGTTCTCGCTGAAGCACAAACGTGATGCGTAACACGAGAATGAACCTCATTGGTTATGGCTGAAGCTCAAACGTGATGCGTAACACGAGAATGAACCTCATTGGTTATTGCTGAAGCTCAAACGTGATGCGTAACACAAGAATGAACCTCACTGGTTCTTGCTGAAGCACAAACGTGCTGCGTAACACGAGAATGAACCTCACTGGTTCTTGCTGAAGCTCAAACGTGATGCGTAACACGAGAATGAACCTCACTGGTTCTTGCTGAAGCTCAAACGTGATGCGTAACACGAGAATGAACCTCATTGGTTCTTGCTGAAGCACAAACGTGATGCGTAACATGAGAATGAGCCTCATTGGTTATTGCTGAAGCTCAAACGTGATGCGTAACACGAGAATGAACCTCATTGGTTATTGCTGAAGCTCAAACGTGATGCGTAACACGAGAATGAACCTCATTGGTTCTTGCTGAAGCACAAACGTGATGCGTAACACGAGAATGAACCTCATTGGTTCTTACTGAAGCACAAACGTGATGCGTAACACGAGAATGAACCTCATTGGCTCATTGGTTCACACATCAAGCAAGCATGCTTGATCTTCTGTTTACCATATCTAATATGTGCATTGATGAATGTTTATATGTAAATAAAAGCCTAAATTAGATCTGTTCATTTTATGAAGTGATTGAGTCTCTTCAAGACTTTTGGACTAAATTGCTTGATTCATACGGCTAGTTTTACGATCTTTTTATGAACTTTTTGAAGTAACAAAGTGCTAGTTGAGTGGACGGTCAATGGAGATATATATCTTCATATGTGTTTTGAAGATGAACGAAAGTCTTACAGGTTTGGAAAGACATGAGGGTGAGTAAATGATGACAGAATGTACACCCAACTAACCCTTGACTAACCCTTTAAGGCTGGGTTAAGGTGTAAGGAAGGGTCAACAGCGTAAATATAGACGTAATTACAGAAATTAATTATTGCTGCAATACATGCAGGTATTTTTCTGAATATTGTACAATGTAAAACATGTTACACACACATGTAAAACACATTAAGTGCATTGTATCAAAATATTAATTTAAATGTTAGTACATAAAGACACTTAATATAAAGTGGGACCCTTTGCTTAAAATCAAATAATGGTTGGAGATGTTTGGTTCATGGTTAACAGCACCAATGCAGAAAATATAGTGGCAAAATAGGTTATGGAACAAAGAAAACGTTGGTGGCTACTGTTATAGAAATGAACTGGTCCATGTGAAGTTTGACAAGACAAACCTTTCGTGTCACTATAATGAAAAACGATTGGACTATTAAATGTCATACAAAAACCCTAAAACTGGTACATCATTATGAAGATTTTACCACTGTCTTTCTAACAGACTCGAAAATGTAATTAAATAAAATATCAAAATTAACATGTACCACTTTCTAAAACAGAACATCACAGTAATTGTTTTGCTGAAGTTCATAAAAGGAAGAAATGGCTGAAATAATCGAGCAATAATTTACCATATAAGCCTGGTCCAGCGCCTGCTTCCTGTAGTCTAGTTCCTCCTCCAGATATCCCTTTTGTTTGCAGAACATCTCCTGCAAGTCAACAGTCAGTGCTTTAGATGACATCAAAACATTAGTACAGTTACTTAATTTAGCAACTTAATTAAACTGATAGACAGGTTACATATAATGCAACCACTTTGTATTATACTAAAAGGATAGTTCACCCCAAAATGACTGTTAGTGAAGGAATAGCAATGATAGATTTTCCATTCATCAAACAGTGTCTTTAACTCCCAGCATATCTGAGTGGTCTGTGCTACCAACGCAAACATCAATCTGCAGCAACCTACTTTGCTTAGTTTGTAAATGCAAAACATTTTAAACCTACTGTTTATTTGTATATATTTTTAAAAAACAGAGGAATTCATTATTCATCCACATCAAACATGTAAGATAAGTAGTGTGTGACTTGTTGTTTGTACCATCTCGAGCTCCAGGTCCATCATCTTCTGATGCAGAGCTGCTTCTGTGCCTTCGATCTGCTGAATCCACTAAACCGCAACAGACAACAATACACACATTCTGTGATCTCTTCATTGCAAATGATTACACTGGTCTACAATTTGTTTTGGAAGTCGCCTGCTTCAGAAATAAAATGTGCTATTTATTATGTATTTTAATGTGCTGAATTCAAATATGACAATTAAAACAACTAATTGGCTACTGACTGGCTAAGTTTTTACATTTTACGTCTATATCTGTCACCGGTCCTGCTTATGAAACACTTTAGAAATCAGAAAAAGAGTTATATAAATAAAATGTATTGTGAAACAAAAGGCAAAAAACTATTATGCACATAATTTAGACCTATTCAGTGTCTACGCTGCGCTTCTTGGCTTGTCTCTTGTCTCTTATCACTGTCCAGCAGACTTTTTATGATTGTATCATCCATGACTTCTAGGAATAACATAATGCAATTCATATCAGCTTCAGATTACATGATTCATCGTTTTGCCTATGTAATGGATGTAGGCCAGTAAGAGCTGCTATAAACCTCACTCTTCTGGCCTCAAGAGGCACACTAGTGACTGATACTAGCGGCTGTGGTCTTTAGCGTCCTTGTTAGTGTGCTTGTGTCCCATGGCGGAGACCCTGGTTCAAATCCCACTCAGAGCGGGTTGAGTAGGACCGGTTACATTTGGTGCCATGACCCGGATGGGAGTGAGGTTTAACGTAGGCCAGTAAGAGCTGTGCGTGTAAACCTCACTCCCCTGACCTTAAGAGCCACGCTAGCAACTGATGCTAGTGGCTGTTGTCTTTAGCGTCCTTGTTAATGTGCTCGTGTCCCATTGCGGAGCGCCCGGTTCGAATCCCACTCAGAGCGGGTTGAGTGGGACCAGTAATATTTGATGCTGTTACCCGGATGGGAGTGGGGTTTAGGGGGAAGAGTGTAATGGATGTAGGCCAGTAAGAGCTGTACATGTAAACCTCACTCCCCTGGCCTCAAGAGGCGCACTAGCGACTGACGCTAGAGGCTACGTTTTTTAGCATCTTTGTTAGTGTGCCAGCCTTCCACGGCGGAGACTCCGGTTCGAACCCCGTTCAGAGCGGGTCAAGTACGACCGGTGACATTTGGTGGTGTAACCTGGATGGGAGTGAGGTTTAGAGGGGTGAGTGTAACGGATGTAGGCCAGTAAGAGCTGTACATGTAAACCTCACTCCCCTGGCCTCAAGAGGCACGCTAGCAACTGACGCTAGTGGCTGCGGTATTTAGTGTCCTTTTTAGCATGACCCTGGTTCGAATCCAGCTCAGAGCAGGTCGAGTAGGACCAGTCACATCTGGTCTTATGACCCAGATGGGAGTGAGGTTTAGGGTGGTGAGTGTAACGCAGGCCAGTAAGAGCTGTGTAAATCTCACTTCCCTGGCCTCAAGAGGCGTGCTAGCACCTTCAGTCTTTAGTGTCTTTGTTAGCACATCCGACTCCCATGCTGGAGAACCCGGTTTTAATCCCTCCGAGTGGGTCAAGTAGGACCGGAAACATTTGGTGCCGTTGACCCAGATGGGAGTGGGGTTTAGGGAGGTGAGTGTAACGGACATAGGCCAGTAAGAGCTGTGCGGCAGAGTTGTGTGTGCAAACCTCACTCCCCTGGCCTCAAGAGGCACACTAGCAGCTAGCAGCGTGCCTGCCTCCCATGCCAGAGACCCTGGCTCGAATCCCACTCTGAGCGGGTCGAGTAGGATCAGTTACACCAAAAAAGCAAGTACTATCCAAACCCAGTCATAGATTTATTCATAGGTCCAGTCAAAGATGTATTTTAGTAATTTCTGGTTTAAAATGAGATCCCTTCCCTTTATAACTCACTTATCATCCACCATTACCATGTCAAAGGTCACATACTGACCCAATAACAAACAACTTTAGTAAAGTTTGACTACATCTATTTCAGAAGCATTTTGTCTGTAGACCAGTGTTATTATTATCCTTTACTAACAGAATGAGAAAAGTAAATGTTGTGTATATAGTAAGGTGACACTTTTGTTTCTAATGTAATGACATTCAGACATTCAGTGACTGTTTTTGGGCCACTCTAGTATACTTATATAACCTGAAACAGGCAACCACGTACCTTCTCAGCGAGAGACAGCACAGTACTTGCTTGTATAATGGCCACCTGCTCCTCATTCCTCAAGTTCTGCATAAAGCCAGAAACACATAATGTGCATTTACACTACAACTGGTAATAATCTAGCCCATGACAGAAAGAGAAATGTTGAATGGATGTGGTCTGTGACGTACCCCGTTATCCCCTAGTATATCCAACAGCTTGATGAGGTCTGGTATACACACGTCCTGTTGAGAGCAGATGACAGCAGAACTGGGTCATGTGTTCTTACTGTTATTGAAAGCAAAGAGCCAGTTTATGATTTCATACTTACCTTCACTCCCTCCTTTATACAGTAGATCTGTAGTGCACTCACTCCCTCGGAGAAAGGATGGATTTGAAGGTTGAACGGAGGCGATCTCCTCTCACGCTCCTGACAGATCACATCAAACACACGTTACACACTTACACCAACAGCATTATCATATGCACTCCAGTCTATGTCTCCACTATACCATCCACATAGATGATAGATCAATTCATTACAGACAGCTGTTTTCCGGCATAGCTTTTGTATTTGTGTACTTCCACCACTAGGTGGATGCATCCATCTGAGAATGTAAAACAAGATGAGAGACAAACGAGTTCTTGTTTGTCAAGAGGGAGCATTTTGGCACAGCAACTATCCATGGAAGTACGTGCACATTTGCGTTTTACTTGCAGATAAATAAAGAGTTGTGCAAATTTCATGCTGTGTGTTATATTGTACTTGCTTAAAGATACCACAGCAGTTCTGTACAATATATTAATTTGCCCCCTTGGTCAAAATTGCAGTCTGAGGATGGAAAAGCCAGATTTTACCACCATTATGCTGCTCTCCTAGTATGATAGAATAGCCAATATTGCTAAATGATAATAATCAGTGCCCAGTCACACCAACCATGTGTGTTACAACTCAGCATACGATAACTGTAAGTTACAACTTATGCATTATTATAGATTTTTGCATCGCACTATTTAAATTAGTTGAAACCCCATGGATGAACAAGATATTTACAGAAGCCTCCAATAACCAGGAATAATAGTACAGACTGACTGAATTGCTGAATTGCATTCAGTCAGGGTTTCTTATGACCTCTTCGCTACAAATGCCTTAAGAACAAATGAAGCAACACAATTAAAGTTACTCACAATCTTGTAGTTACAAGTTTAAAGGGGACCTATTATGCAAAATGGACTTTTGTGTTGTTTTTCAACATATTTATGTGTCCACAGTGTGTGTACACAACCACCCTATTGTGGTAAAATCCATTCACTTCGTTTGTTATTTTTCTCCATGAATCTGAAACAGTGTCTCAAAATGAGCCGTTCAGGAATGTGATCCAATATGACGTCACTTTGGAACAGGCCCCGCCCACGACTGCTGACAGACTCCGCCCTGTTAGCATAGCCCCGCCCCTGAGTGAGCTGTACACAATCCGTCATGTTTATCTCCTCACCAGAGCATTAACAGCAGCGTTCAAGAAATGTGTTCTTATTAAAGCTACTAAAGTTATTCAGTCAAGAGCAGAGAGTGATTATCTGTTTATCTTCTGTTGTTTGATTCATATTAACATCATATAGCAGTCGGTACTGTATATCACACCGCTGTCACTTTAATACACAGATCTAATACACACATGTGATTTCTTTCCCAGCTGTTTACGTTCACAGACATAACCAACTGTGTTTATGTGAACTTTGTGTGTTTCTGCCATAACCGTGTGTGTATTTGAAGCGCAATAAGACGTGAAAGAGAACTTTGTTTAATACTCACGGGACGCTCCGTCTGCTTTCTGTGTGTGTGCTTTTGGTATGTGTGCTCAGAAAACCATATATCAGAAGTTTAGACTGTTTAGACAGTAGCTCATTTGCATTTAAAGATACATGCACAAAAACATCATGATTTTCCTTCCATTTACAACATGGTATAATAAATGATCTGTGGAGTATTTTGAGCGGAAACTTCACATTCTGGAGACACCTGAGACTTATATTACAGCTTGTAAAAAGGTGAATAATAGGTCCCCTTTAAGTAAGGCCATATGAATGGCTGGGGCAACTGATTTGTGGACAGAGATAGAGCACAAACCTCCAGCTCAAGTATGCGAAACTCCAGAAGTTCATTCTGATCTCTAGAGTCCTGTAGTTCCTGCTGCAGCTTTCCGTTTTCATTCTCCAACTTTTCAACCTATCAAAGAAAAATGTGACTAATGGACTTCATGAAAGACTTTGCTTTTTACAACTGTTGAATAGAAAGTTCAAAAGAACAGAATTTACTTGAAATAGAAATCTTTTCCATTATAAATGTCTTCATGGTCACCTTTGATCAATGTAATGCATCTTTGCTGATTAAAAGTAATAATCTTTCTTGAGCATCAAATCCTCATATTATAATGATTTCTGAAGGATCATGTGACATTGAAGACTGAAGTAATGATGATAAATTCAGCTTTGATCACAGGAATAAATTACATTTTGTACTGGACCCTGATACCCTTATTACACTGTATTTATGATCAAATAAATGCAGCCTTGGTGAGCATAAAAGACTTCAAAACCTTAAATATTCCAATCGTTTGCATTTGATACAAATATTTCAACATATGTTATTACACTGTACTTACATTTACCTGAATGTAACTACACTTATAATTACACTCTTGATCCTAAACCTAAAGTTGCTCCTGAACCTACCTGACAATTTTAAAGACACCTAATATAAAGCGAGACTTTTGCTAGAAAATGATGGCATTTGGTGACTTGTGTGTAACTGGTACTGCTACAGTAAAGGAGAAGTGCTTTGTTTCTGCTTCGTGTCATAGTTCCAATAATCCTGTCTAGGTTTATTTTACAATAATGACTGTACATTATCCCTTACCTATACATTATGAGTCGCCTTCAATTATGGCTGCTCTTTTCCTGCAGAGGCTCATGACTACTACGTGGAATTAAGGAAATGATCTCTTTAGTCTATGATTACTTTGTTCATCCTCTGCAGACGGCATGTACACGCACCTTCTCCAGCAGCTCTTGGTTGCGCCTGATGAACAGTTGCTTCTCCTCCACCCATCTGGAGTCCTGTGAGTAAGAGAGGAAATGACATGGGAATCAGCAATACCTGTGCCATACTGTGCTTTATATCCAGATACACAGTACAAATCAGACTGTAAGTATGGAGAAACACTCAGCAAGATAAATACCATTATAAGTCATTGTGTATCAATTTTGCATCACTGATACCAATACTAGTGAAAGACTTTTACCTGTCCTTTTACAGCAAGCTCTTTTTCCAGGTCTTCAATTTTAGCCTTATACCTTTGAGTGTCTGCCTGGAGCTGCTCGTGAGCCTGCAAAGATTAAATAACTATGAAATACAACCGTAATGTACCTGAATATGCACTATATAAGCCTGTGGGTTCAATGTAACAGCAATGTGTTCTTTTGAGCTCATTACCTTTCAGAAGCTCATTTACTGTGTGTTTATTAAAATTTAGAGCAAAAAAAAATTGTTGGATATGTAGTTTTTTTTAGGGTTTTCCCATGAGGTTTTCGAATAATCTGTCTGAACCCTATTACATTATGCAAAAAGGTTACTTCAAGGGATGTCTAGTTATTGGATGATTTTGATTATATATGGTATGGTATTAAAAGTTAAATTTTCTCATATAAATCTCATATAAAATGTTTTTATGTCAAAATATCACTGATTATTAATAACATAAACAAATAAACAAAAATCTAACAAAATAAATAAATAAAGATCCTTGTTTTGTGGGGTTTGTAGCACATGATGTGTAATAACCTGAACTAACCTTATCATACAAAAGGACAAATGATCTGATTTAACGAGATATACTGACCCTGACACATAATCATAAGGGTCTTCAGGAGTCCTCTGTATGAGGACAATTATATACAGTATATAAGGGATAATCCACGGCTAGCTGTGCATTAAACGATTTTAATGCATGACGTGAAGGCAATGAAGCACCCAACGAAGTGCATTAAAATTGCTTAATGCACAGCTAGCCGTGGATTATCCCGCTTATGCCATGGTCATATGCCAACAACCGTAAAGCTGTTATTGATGTTTGCAGCGCAATATTTGACCGGAAGGGTAAAACTGGTGGTTATTTTTGTCAGTTACGGCTCATTAGATCTAACATTCTTCCTGCTTTGAGTCAGACACAGAAATACAAACCCGATTCCAAAAAAGTTGGGTCACTGTACAAATTGTGAATAAAAACAGAATGCAATGATGTGGAAGTTTCAAATTTCAATATTTTATTCAGAACACAACATAGATGACATATCAAATGTTTAAACTGAGAAAATGTATAATTTGAAGGGAAAAATAAGTTGATTTTAAATTTCATGGCATCAACACATCTCAAAAAAGTTGGGACAAGGCCATGTTTCCCACTGTGTGGCATCCCCTCTTCTTTTTCTAACAGTCTGCAAACGTCTGGGGACTGAGGAGACAAGCTGCTCAAGTTTAGGAATAGGAATGTTGTCCCATTCTTGTCTAATACAGGCTTCTAGTTGCTCAACTGTCTTAGGTCTTCTTTGTGGCATCTTCCTCTTTATGATGCGCCAAATGTTTTCTATGGGTGAAAGATCTGGACTGCAGGCTGGCCATTTCAGTCCCCGGATCCTCCTCCTACGCAGCCATGATGTTGTAATCGATGCAGTATGTGGTCTGGCATTGTCATGTTGGAAAATGCAAGGTCTTCCCTGAAAGAGACGACGTCTGGATGGGAGCATATGTTGTTCTAGAACTTGGATACACCTTTCAGCATTGATGGTGCCTTTCCAGATGTGTAAGCTGCCCATGCCACACGCACTCATGCAACCCCATCCCATCAGAGATGCAGGCTTCTGAACTGAGCGCTGACAACAACTTGGGTTGTCCTTGTCCTCTTTAGTCCGGATGACATGGTGTCCCAGTTTTCCAAAAACAACTTCAACTTTTGGTCTGACCACAGAACAGTTTTCCACTTTGCCACAGTCCATTTTAAATGAGCCTTGGCCCAGAGAAAACGCCTGCGCTTCTGGATCATGTTCAGATATGGCTTCTTTTTTGACCTATAGAGTTTTAGCCGGCAGCGGCGAATGGCACGGTGGATTGTGTTCACGACAATGTTTTCTGGAAGTATTCCTGAGCCCATGTTGTGATTTCCATTACAGTAGCATTCCTGTATGTGATGCAGTGCCGTCTAAGGGCCCGAAGATCACAGGCAGTTGATCTCAAGTTGACAGTTTAACAGTCGAGCCCAAGCCTCCGTTACTAATTCTGAAACGCCACTTTAGAGCGAGTAACGAAGGAACACTGAGTCGCTTCATTGAAGATTATTGTGTTATGTAGAGTAGAGTATTATGAGAGAGCGATGGGATAAACGAGTGCATTATCTGCATCCATCTAGATAACATTCTTCAGGTCAATGTTATATTCATAATCACAAAATCAGTTTGAATGTCCGCTGGGGAAAGCGGTGTCTTTGTCCTTTTAACAGGTAAGGGGATTTCCCATGACAGCGCTGGTCAATGCATTTGTAAGTATTGTCATATAAGGTGGCTTTCTAAAGTAAAAACAACGTAATTATTTTGCAACCTTGTTTCAGTCTCTTGCAGTATAAAATCTTTGCATTTGGCAGACGCTTTTATCCAAAGCAACTTACATTGCATTCAAGGTACAAATTTTTACATTTTTGTCAGTTCTTGCTTTCCCTGGGAATCGAACCCATGACCTTGGCATTGCTAGCGCCACGCTCTTATTGTTTGAGCTACAGGAAAGCTATATTTAGAACGATATTTATCTCACTCATCATTCTCCTCAGAATAGATACACAACTAGGGGTAGGTATCATTAAGGTTTTAACGGTATTACTACTCTTACTGATACTGCTATTGCTAACTGTATTTTTATCGGTTCTTTTTGTTATATATTTTTAATTAAAAAAAAACATAATTAAGAACATAATTAACATTGCTTTATAATCTGAAAAGTTAAATATCTATAGCAAAAGAAAGAGCAATGTTTGAACAAAACAAATATGAAACCTCTATTTGTAAATGCACCAGTGTGCAGGTGTTATTTGTGTTATATGCATAAGATAAGATACAATATAAAAACAAAGTGCAAACAAATGGTCAAATAAATACACAATAAAACAAAGATACAAATGAAATCAACAGTGCTTTAATTTCAGGAAGGTCTACTAACATTATTATGGACTACACAAAAATAGAATAAAGTAATCAAATGTAAAATAACTACATAGTTTTCACTTCTTGTGGTCTTGGCATTTTTAAGTGAATGTAAACAGTTGAGAAAGAAAGTGCACGTGTAACTCTTAAAGTGACAGCAGCCTAATACTCCTGCTGCCACATTATGACATAATATTAAACATATCTATATGGCAGGTTTTCCCCATTGTCTTAACGTCAAAATTGTGGCCAGTGAAAATGCTGAGTGTCTAGTAACTTTGGGAAACCACTAGCCACAGTGACTGCTGAGCAAAAAAGTGAATGTCAAGCCCTGTTGTATGTTTGAATTGCATTTTTATCAGGGCAAAACAAACCAAAGAAGGGTCATGTCTTTTACCCAAGTTCAGGAATACCTTAGCCTCCATTTCAGCATCCAGCAGACCTCCTTTCTGCTCCTGTAGCAGAGCATACGCTCTCTGAAGAGCCTGATATTCCCGTGTCAACTGCTTAAACCGCAGTTCAGACTCTTCAGCCGCCAGACCCTTAATAAAAAGAGCATGAGAAATAATGCACAATAATCAACATGAGAAATACTGCGCAATAAAGAAGAAGTCGGCATAAAAACGGGAGCCCTTAGTGAGAAATTAAAGAAATCAATAGTTAATGTTCCCAAATGCTCACCTCATCTAAATCTTCATCTGGTGTAGCCGGGGTCCGATCCATGCGCAGAGAAGCCACCGAGGAAGTTTCCGAATCCATAGACTCTTCATCATACCCATAGAATGTATCTACAACAATATGCCTCTGCATGGGAAACGACAACATAAATCCTGGGTAAATATGGACTCAAGTGTCACTGGTTGCACCAAAACTTAAAAGACAGACTGCAATGTTTTGAAAGCGGCCAGGACAAAGTATTTCAACCACTAGTGTAGCTACGGGCAGATTCACAGCTTGCTCATCCTGTCAGATCTAGGGAAATATATATATATATATATTTTTAATAATACTATTTTCTAACATTTAACAATTCTTCAATAATTATTGTAAATGTGGTTTATTTTACCATGCATTAGAACTCTGTTCTAATATTGATAAAAATATGCTAATTCATCTCTTCAGTTACGTCATGCCAGTAGTAATGTTATGTTCTTCTTCGCTACAATATCTGGATTCGACTCCAACTAGCAACGCCCTTTTTTGTTAAAAAAATGTCTAAACTGCCATTTATGACACATTTAAGAAAGAAACAAAGATGACAGGACGCCATAAGTGAACTAACAGATAATTAGGATTATGATGATATTATCAACATCTTCAATTCAAAACTCAGCCAGGTTTTTAGTGTGGCCCACCGTGGCATGGCTACGCAATATTTGCATGCAATATTTGTGAACAAGTGGTTTTCTGAAATGCACATAAGCCACATGTACTGTATTAGCAATGGCAGGTTGTCGATACAGGACTCAGACATTGTGATTTGTCTTTGTGATATAGTTATCAGGAATCAGGTTGGATCTCTCTCCTGCTTTGATTTTGTTTTCAATTTTTTTCACGTTGCAGCCTCTCACACTTGATCGCACAGAGCTTAGTGCTTACAGTATCAAGTTTCTGCGACACTAGTAGCACTAGCAGGATTTAAAAAATAATGCAACCTTGCAAATGGTCCTTCCTTAAACATCACAAACACAGCTCGTACGGGGGCTCGAGAAGGCATCAACATCAAATCAAATCACCTTTATTTATACAGCGCTTTTAAGTCCAATTGTTTCAAAGCAGCTTCACATAGTTAACAGGAAAATAATGCAACAGAATTTGTACAGCCGTTCTGGTGAAACGGTGATGTTATCCAGCTAATTTCAAGTATCATATAGTGTCAATGCGGGCAGATCGGTAATATAGATGAAATTTAGGTGTCCCCAACTGAGCAAGCCAAAAGCCAGAGGCAACGGTGGCAAGGAACCAAAACTCCTTCAGGGTCAGAATGGAGAAAAAAAACCTTGGGAGAAACCAGGCTCAGTCGGGGTGCCAGTTCTCCTCTGGCCGACGAACAAACAGTGTATGATTATAATTCTGGCAACATGCAGAAGTAGACTATATTAAAGACAATAGACAATAAAAGGTCCACCATATGAGGAATACTTTTAGCTGTGTTGGTATGTTTCAGTCGGATTTTGGGATTTTTCTTCCAAAGTAAGGGTTTTTTGCTAATAATTCCAGCCCTACACTAATAGAGGCCCACCCATCATTCCCCTTTTTGTCTACGCCACTGATTGCAACACTGAGAAAGTTACACACTTCACCTTTATTGGTCTGCTTCGTTTATGCCTCTTCTTTCTCAAGAGTTTTTCTCTATCCTGAAACAGGGAGCATAAGAAAGATGTGATACGTGAGTGTTCAGTGCTCACTTCTATGACTTCTGCCTCATGTTCACAGGAAGTACTCACTCGTGTCAGCTCGTCGATCATACTCTGTTGCTCAAGAACCTGCAGCTTGAGGAACTCGATCTCTTGATCATCATTGGCCTGATCCAGATCATTCAGAGACTTGAGTTTCTTCAGTGGAGGATGGGATGTAATCTTTTCCTTCTGAATGTACAAAACAATAATAACACAACAGGATAAATGCATTCTGCAACAACCGTTGGGTTATTTCCACATGCAGAAAGCAGTGAAGAAAGCACTTTATTTATAGTTTACAAGAGATTTTTGGTGATCGTCCAATGCCTATCAAGCGTTATAGCAGGCAAATATCCAGACATGTCACACTTTCTGTAATTGTAAGAACCAATCCAGGCACCTGAATCATCAGCGTACTGGAAAGTTGCTAGATCATGGTAGTTTGTTGCATCCTTTACTATCTAACACTGAGAACTAGTTGAAGAATTGCGCTGTGCAAATTGCATTCAGAATAAATTTTAGCCATTATTGTAGGTACTAGGGTTGTGCCGATGGACGATATCATCGATGGAGAGCCATCCTTGTGATGCCACGCCCCCCATTGCGAGTCTTGTTGTGAGTGCGACACACACTAATCCTAGTCTCTTCTATAGTTAACCTTAAAACTTTAAAGGGATTGCTCTGTAAATTAAATTGAGAATATAACTAATGCATATATGCTATTTTAAATACTGTAGTCTATGCCAGAGACGTGACGTGTTAGTCTGTGAAAATACCGTGTCAGGCAGGCTACACAAATATTGATCTTGACATTGTTAGCCTCGTCTTTTTTACATGTCTTACACTGTACATTTAACTTAAAATATTGAATTTTGTACAAGAAAACAGCCCTTATTAATGAATTATTAGTAGCCTATTGTCGTGTCTCTTGCTCATAGCTGTTCTGTGGCTCCTGCACTGAAGCGGCAGTTTAAGATAAACCCAGACTTCAGCCAACGTCAAATAACTTTTGTCTGGTTAATACTTTTAAAGACAGTTTGCCTTGGCCGTAATGTCAAATCAAATGAAAGAATGAAGGCGATTCTGATGGCACACATTCATTAAAACTCAGAAGAACAACAAATCAAGAACAAGAAAACGGGAACTCAAAAAGTCCAGATTTACATTTCACTTATAATTAGCAGCACAATTAACTTTTTGTCGTGCAAAGCATAGCACAGGCTTTTTTATTGAAATATTGTACGGTGGTCATATGAACTACACAAATGAACATTTAAAAAACAATATGCAAAGTCAAGAGCTCCGTAACGGATTGCGAAAAGTGCCTAAAGAAGTCTAATATCTTTCACCACAGACCGTGTTTAAATTTCTTCGATGGAAAGCCGGGATGAGTCATTAGTTGGGTTAGTAAAATAATGAAATTATAGTTTAAGTAGAAAACAGTGTTTACAGTAAAATGGATATCATCGTCCATCGTGATGTTTTACTGTAAACATCGTCAACTGCCAAATTAGGGGACATCGCCCAACCGTAGTAGGTACTAAAGCAACAGCCAGCTAATAAAATATGCTATCAGCGGGCACAATCCCTTACTCAGGACAGTCTTTCATGTCCATCTGAGACATTGAGAATTCACGTTTAAAAACTTTTAGGTAAACTTTTTTTTTTACCAAATAATTACATACACTACCGGTCAAACGTTTGGAATAATTAAGTCTCTTCTGCTCACCAAGGCTGCATTTATCTGCTGAATAATACAATAAAAATAGTAACATTGTCAAATATTCTAATATACATTCTAATATTATCTGATCTGGTGCTCAGGGATCATCAATACTGAATACAGTTATATTTATTTCATATTTAATATGCGTTGGGGTAGATAAGACAAGAAAAAGATTAATATTAAAATGAAAAAATGCAAATACAATGATCTTAAGTGATAGTAAAGTGATTTTAAATAAATGCTAGTCTTTTGAACTTTCTGTTTTAACAGTTTTTCACCAAAAGCAGCAAAAACTGTTTTCAACATTGATAATAATAAAAAACATTATTATCAGTTGAGCGCCAATAATAACTGATAATAACTGAGCATCAAATTCTCATATTATAAAGATATCTGAAGGATCATGTGACACTGAAGACTGGAGTAATGATGATAAATTCAGCTTTGATCACGGGAATAAATTACACATTAAATATATTACATTCTTTTTAAATTTTAATAATATTTCACAATATTACTGTTTTCAATAAATAGCCTAAATGCAACCTTGGTGAGCATTAGAGAATAAAAAAATAAAAACCTTGAATAAATCTTAATTATTTTGAACAGTAGTAGTTCATTGCTCTTCAGTAATCTGAACACAAGTGATTATAGTGCTAAATAAATACACAAATGCTTCAAAACATGATTATGTGATCTATGAGTCTAAAAATCTTCAGCATGACAGTAACATGCATTTAAAGTTCAGTAACTTCACAGCTTTCTAATCAAAAGGTCAATGTTTGTGGTGAGATTAAAATGTAAGCACAACATTGTAATGTCTTCCTGTGCTTTGTTAGCATTCGTTAATACACTGACGCAGTCAAATGCAGTACATTTAATCACACACTACAACTGTGATCACAAACCTGCACTTTAAAACGCAGATTGAACCGTCTGGACACATAAAGCTATAGTAAATAGCAGAGGAACCCACCATCTCCAGGTTCTCCTTGGTTATGGATTTAAGCTTATCCTCCATCCTCTGAAGCGAATGGCTGAGGTCATCATTTTTCTTACTTAATAATTTGTTCCTCTCCAGTAACGGCTTGCACTGTTTCTCTGTTTCCCGAACACGCTTCAACTGAGAGGAGCAAATCAGGGTTAATTATTCATCAACAAAAGACCACACATAAAAGAAGATGCATAGGGAGAGTGGGGTAAGTTGACCCACCCCCTTTATCTTGGCAACAGTACACTTTTATTGTCATGCGACCATACATTTGTAAAAGGAAATGTGATTGTTGAAGGTGTTTTTAAAAGAGGTCAATTATCTTTACAATCTCACATGGGTTTGATTCAGATTCATGGGCGTCGGAAGCAAAACAAATGTGGGTGGGTCCTCTCTCAGAAACATTTTACTGGAGTAAATGCCATTTACATTAAAGGGTTAGTTCATCCAAAAATGAAACGTCGTTCGACACCCCTAAGACCTTTCACGAGTTCACACTTACATATAATTTATAGAGAGTAGATTTAAATGCGTATTTGGCGTGCCGTCCGGGGGGAGGGCTTCGAGCTCGGAATTTGGCCCGAACCCAGAGTACCCCCCGTGTAAGTAAAAGGAAAAAGTGGAGAAGGGGTGGTGGAGGGATGCTGATAAACTGTCAACAAAACAGAGGTAAGACCGCTGTGTAACCCCTCCTGTTCGACCCACCTGCTCCAAACGAGACTCGAACCCAGGTCCGCCGGCATGAGAGTCGGACGCTCTAACAAGGAGGCTAAAGGCTGCAACCTCGAGTGTCAGTCGCCAGAGCGTCTCTTGAGATCAGAGGAGTGAGGTTTACTCGCACAGCAACTACTAGCTGGCCTCCGTTACATATAAACATATATATATATATATATATATACTCTTATTGTTGATTAGCTGAGTGCTCTCCACCTGTGTCAATTATCTGAACATGCTCTTCCTGAACCTTGTTAATAAAACATCATTTGTTCATCTTCGTAACACAAATGAAGATATTTCTGTTGAAATCCAATGGCTCAGAGAGGCCTCCATTGGCAGCAATGATATTTCCTCTCTCAAGACCCATAAAAGGTACAAAGTCCATCTCACTCCAGTGGTTCTACAATCATTTTATGAAGCAATGAGGATAGTTTTTATGTGCAAAAAAAAATCAAAATAACGACTTTATTCAACTTTATTCTTGTCTTTGGTGTTGGCCTCTGACGTGAACTTACGAAGCACCATCCTTACGGAAAATAACCATGGTTTTATTGTAGTAAAAGTGTAGTAAACATGGTTTTTTGGCTAATTGATTACCAATTATATAACCACAGTTTTACCACAAATAACATGGTTAAACCATGGTTAGAGTAGCAAAACCATGGTTCATTTTCATAAGGGCACGACGCATGCGTGAGAATATGACGTAGAGCCGGCGTTCGGGCATCCAGGAAATGCACACTTTAGCACAATTTTGAGCACAACGCCAAGACCTAGAGCACAATCAATGTTTAATTCAACAGCTTAGATACGGCGCATCTTCCTCTGCTTGTAATCAAAGTTCCTCGCTTCTGCCAGTCATATTCTCACGCATGCGTCGTGGTGCTTCGCGAGTTCCCGTCAGAGGCCCACACCAAAGACAAGAATAAAGTTGAATAAAGTCATTATTTAGATTTTTTTTTTTTTTTTTTGCGCACAAAAACTATTCTCGTCACTTCATAAAATGATTGTAGAACCACTGGAGTGAGATGGACTTTGTAACGACGTCTTTAGTACCTTTTATGGGTCTTGAGAGAGGAAACGTCATTGCTGCCAATGGAGGCCTTTCTGAGCCATCGGATTTCAGCAGAAATATCTTCATTTGTGTTCTGAAGATGAACGGAGGTCTTACGGGTGTCGAACGACATGAGGGTGAGGAATTAATGACAGAATTTACACTTTTGGGTGAACCCTTTAAGTGCAAATATACCGCCTTGTTTACTAAACGTCTGGTTGGGGCGGACAAAATTATGGAAATCACAGAATCATTTAGAGTGGCAATAGTGTAGGGGTAAGACACATGGCAGAAAGTTTTGATGCAAATCGACCTGAGGTTCAAATCCGCCTTTTGCTGAACTCGCTCTACTCCCTTTTCCCATCACTTATCAGATCAGAAAGGCATTTATTTTCAATAAAAATGAAGAAAATATGAGAAAAGTGGAAATAAAGCATCTAACGTGTTTAACAATAAGCGTTTATCGGTTAGGGGTATGTGTGTGAACAGACGTGCTGAATTAGAGATGATAAAGATGAATGGGTCCAATATCATTGGTCATAAAAAGTGTGTGGGTTTTGTCCCACCCACAAACAATGGTTCTGACGCCCACGTTCAGATTCAATCAGATGATCCGTTTACACCCAGATGGTGCAACTTACCCACTGACTTGGATCAACTTACCCCTAACCTGGGGTAAATTGAGCCACAAGAACACTTTTTTTATAAGAAGCCATATATTTAGCACCCTTTGTCAAAGATGTATTCTGATCATTTAAAGTGATAGGAAACATCCTGAAATTACTTTAGATACTTTCATTGAACTTCTGCCTTATTTTATCTTATCTTGAGCACCACATAAGTAAAAAATGGCTCATCTTACCCCACTCTCCCCTACTGTTTTTATAATCCTGTATAAACCCACAACAGTTCCACAGTTGGCACAGCTTTAAAATAATAATAATAATAATAATATTAATAAGAATGATCCTTCACTGCGACACTAGTATACAGGAAAACTCATTAGTGACAGACCCCTTGAAACATACCAGCTCATTTCTTTCATCCACTAAGATTGAATTGCGGTCCTCCAGCTTACGAATGGTGGCTTTAAGTTCACTCATGCGTTTCTGGTTTCTTCTCATGTCCTAAAAACACACGTTTAACATTTTCAAGCTTGACACACATAACGTATATATTGTGCAATCAAGGAACATTTATGCAGCAATGTAAAATGTTTACAATATTAACCAATATACTGGGAACAAAGCTGGCACCGTATCACTCAAACACATCAGTGTGTGGCTGTTACTGAGAAAGAGCACTTGCTTTTAAGACAGTCATTCAACTGGCTAATGACAGTCACACTTCATTAATCTTACAAAAACTGACATTAAACCATTTAGATATTTAGCCCTAACCCTTCAGTCGGTTACCCTTTATTTCGATGGTCCACTTTAGACATCCTATAGCTGTAAGTCATTTTGCAACTACATGTCAACTAGCAGTCATTAGTAGCTTAATATCTGCTAACTCTTTATTTTGATGTTCCTCAAAAGACAGGTCCTAAAACTAACTTTTTGCCACACCTGTCAATGGCCAGTGACTTCAGAAAATGTACTAGCCATACATTTTTTTTAACGGCCATGATAACAGTGAAAATTCACAATTTTCTATTGCAATTTCGATACCACAGCTAATAGCCTAAATAATATAAATTTAAAACGTTATTAATGAAACAGTCAGTAATAAAATAAGAACAAATACTCAAATTACAAGCAAAAGCACAAATAAATACAATATAACAAAGATACAAATGAAATAAACAGTGCTTTTTTCGGGTATATCTGACAGTAGTTTTCAGCTACAGAAATTTAATTAAGCAAGCAAATGTAAAATAACACTGCATAGTGTTCACTGTATAATTTAAACATCCTTAATTAATCCTTATGAAATTTGCAAAAGTTATTCAGTCAAGAGCAGTGAGTGATTTTTTTATTTGTCCTTTTGCTGTATGATTAACATTAAAAACACAGACAACAGAAGGAATATTAGGCGCCTGTCACTTTAAGAGTGAAAACACGGATCTAATATACTGATACTGACACACATGGGCCGTTTCTCAATATGCGTTCTTGTCTGTACTTGTGTTCTCGTGGACTTGTGAAACGTCATCAGTCGCTGCTCAAGTACTGTTCCAATTCAAAGTTCACATCTAGCCAAGCACAATTCAAATCCCCAGATGTGTCCTTGAGCCGCCCCTTTTATTGAGGATGCATCGAGAGGTGTGGACTTGTGTGGACTCAAGACAGACAGGTATCCCAGAATGCATCTCACACCAACCAGCAAGCGTCAATAGCGGATGAGAAACACTGCATAATTAAAAAAAAAATACTACTGTTAATGTGTCACAAAATTTAGTTTTAAGACTTTTTCAGGCGAGAATGTACTTGTTTAAAGCTCAAATCTGTGGTTTATTTATGAAGAGAGAGCCTATTTTAACATTTGATCTGCAGTTTTCGGAGTTGTGAGATCCAGGCGATCAGTGGGTGCTCAGCGCTCGTTAACCCCGCAGAGAGCAGCCTTAACTCGGCTTGTCCTTCTGACGTCTGCTGCTGGCTCTGATGTCTCTGTAGTGGTTAGGCTACATGAGTCTTGTGTATATGTAACAGGCAATCTTTGGTCTCATGAATCTATAATTTGTTTCCTGGCAAATCGTTTTGACTGAGGGCAAAGAGAAGTTCCATAACTTTATATTTTTAGGCTATTTAACTTTACTGTTGTAGCCTACTAGTGCTGACTTTGTATGTTTGACTGAATTGTTTGCTTTATTTCTTGTATAGCTTCTTATACCTTTTACTTTTATAATAGCTATTATTGATATACATAAACTGACATTTAACAAAAAGAGACAGGGTTGTGTTTTATGTCATATTTAATTTTATTACAGTGATAATCATGTATATGCACACGTATTGCCTGAACCACATATTAAAATCTAAATGAAAAGAGGCAGGGTTGTGTTTTATATTTTGTTTTGTTATAAATAATTATACATGCAGTGAAGATAATCAAGGTATGCGTTGCCTGAACCACATTTGTGTGGCTATTAAGATTTTTAAGATTTTTTTAAATGAAATTGAAATTTTGTTTTATTGTAGCCTCAAATATACATACAGAGATAACCGGAGTGAGAGCGAGCTGAGTGACGCAATCAAGAACGCTGCTGTTGCTATCAAGAAGTCAGAAGTTTGCATACATGGTATTGAGAAACAGCCATGCGTTCATTTTATCTGTTCACATTCACCTTAAGACATAACCGACTATGTTTACAAGGATACTCGCAATTTTTTTTACATAATTTTGTGTGAATTTGTCCACTCAAGTGCAAGAAGACGTGAAAGAGAGCTCAGTTCAGTATTCGAGCGCTGTCTGAGGCATGGCTTTCTAATAATGCGAGCTTCCTTCTGCGTCTTCTTGTACTTGAATATTTAAATTCAACGCTGATGCAACGCTGGTCTGTCAACTCTCTCGAGCGTCGTTCACATTTGTTCACATATATGCATTGTTAGAATTCATAAAAATGTTACCGGCCAATTGGCGAGTGACACCGTTTCATATACTCTGCAATGCCAATTTTTACTCGCATTTGGTGCTTGCTGAGTGTTAATTTTAGGCCCTGTTTGCAAGTCATCTTATTCTACTAACCCAAACCCTAACCTAACAGTCTACTAATACTCTAATGTAGTTGCAAAGTTACTTACTGTATAGTTAGTAGAATGTCTAAAGTGGACTATCAAAATAAAATGAAACCTTTCAGTCTTTTACTCTTACGCAGAAATGGGATGGTTTAATGTTTTAATTTTTGAGTTGTAGACTATATGTTTAAGATTGCAATGACTTATACTATAAGAACATGTGCATCTCCATATATTCGAATGTGCATTGAGTATGTGCATGTGCATTTGTAGATTGTACAAATCTAGTTTCTTTACCGGACTCCCACAATGCTCTGCTCCATCGCCAGCGCGGCCGGGGATTTCTCTTTTTGGGCTTCCCAGGTTGCATTCTGCCTCTTTCACCAGAAACAGCTGCTCATCAAGCGCATCCTTCTGTAGCTGCAACTTCTGCACGAAGCCTGACGCTGTTTCAAGCTCTTTCTCCAGCGAGAAGATTGTTCTGTCTTTTGCCTTGATCTCATCCACCTGGACAGTTTAACAAAGATCGCACTGGGTTAGTCCAAGGGGTCAGGGTTTTGGACTGTCAGCTTCGGTAGTTAGCACCGGTAGTTACTAACCACCACTACAATATCATGCAGGTCTAGACCAGAGCATGATCCGCTCACGCTCACCGGTAAAACAACGTTCGCTCAAATCCCGCTCCGACATGACATTTCTCTGTATTGCACTATACTTATAGCCATTTAAAAAAGGAATTAGTTTCATATTTATGTTTACATATTATAATGTTATTTTTTTATTTCATCAATGTTGATTATGAAAAGTGAACAGCATGAGTAAGATAGGACACATCATACGATGTGCAATATGTCAGAAGACATGGAGTGGGTCAGAAATTACTTAATTAAGTTTTGTTTAGTAGAAAAAAAGCCTTTTTAAATTAATTTCATTGGTATAAATTGTATCTTAATTTTAATCAATGTTTCATCAACCAATTTCCTGGATTTAATAAATAAGAAGCAAATATAGCAGACAATATAATCGTGACATGAAGGTACCGGCGCGATCACTTGCATTGCACGTGAAATGGAGCGCATCTCATAAATGAACTGAAACTCAGCGTGTCCACTACTGTGGAGATGAGAGTCAGCATCGTAAACTTCATCTTTGCAGCTGGGACTGACACAACAATTTAAACAATTAAAATGTCTCCTTGCTATTTTTGACACATTCATAATAATTACTTTTGCCGGTTCTTTTTGGCAAGATTTATGTGTGTGCTTGAGTGTGGAGTATAATTGCCTATATTACGTAAACGCTCATTATGGTTTAGAATACTCTCCAATATATATTTAAGTAATTAAATTAATATAAATGTGTGCTTAGTCAATTAATGGCCTAAATGAACAACTACTAGTTGAGTAGAAAAAACTTTAGTTGGGGGCAGCCCTACTTATTTCATATATTTTTGAATCAGCACGTCACAAAGGGCATTCTGGGTTGAACAAGCGGGGCTGAGCAGAATAAGCGAGTGGAGCATCTTCAGAGGGGCGCTCTCCGCTCTGGGGGAAATATTACCGCTCTACTCCGCTCACATGCTCTGGTGTAGACCTCTAATACCGGAGCCACCCGGAAGCACATAATATGAAATCTTAGGCCCTGTTTACACCCAGTATTTAGGTTGATAGGATCACAAGTAGATGAGGGAGACACATTCCTGTTTACACCTGATGTTTCAATCCGTCTCTTTTGTCCACTTTTAACCACTTCTGTCCTGATTTCTTCGAGGGGAGGGTCTATGGGCGGGTAAATCTATGGGCTTTTTCAGATCTTTCGATCTAATGGACGAAATGAGCACACACAAGATGACGGAAAACACACAGAGAGCATAAGCTTTAGTTTCTGCGCTGACAGACACAAGACCAGCCGAACGCTGTGAGTTTGTATTAGAAATCAGGAATGGAGAGAGAACATTGTGCTTGGGACGTTTCTCATCTCCAAACCAAACTTGGGTCTCCAGCCGAGAGTTTAAATCCCGTCTGGCTAGCGCTCGTCCCATAATGTTCAGCATTAGGTCAGTAGAGGAGAGTAGGGCGTCTTTTAGAGGCTGTTCCAGTGCATTTGACCACATGAGCGTTTACACTACGAAAGCAATCCGGTCCAATGTGTGTTCAACTCCCTCTGGAAGTGGTCAAAAGTGGACAAGCTCAAAATGTTTTAGACCCCATTTACATCTGTATTTAACACCGTCCACTTGTGATCTGATCGACCAAAACACATCTTAATACCAGGTGTAAACTGGGCCTTACTTGATTGCTCACTGGGACCACAGGAGTTATTAGACATTTCTACCTTAAGAATAAGAATGATAGCTTACCAATCGACGAATATCTCGCTCACAGTCCCACTTGATCTTGGTAATTTGTTCCTGGTGCGCTTGATGTTCAGTGCGCAGGTCGCCTGCCTTCATCTTGTCGGCTATAATCATAGTACTAAGCGCTTCATCCGTCTGCCGTTTGGAAGACTTCAACTCTGTTATTTCTTGCAGCAGCTTTACACGCTCCTGGTCAAAGAATCGACGGGCTTCCTCTCTGGCCTCTAGCGTTAGCGCAGTGCGTACTTTCTCACCACTGCCATCGCGCAGTGCACTAAGTGCGGTCCGTAAGCGCTGGATCTCGCCTTCTTTGATCTTAGCCGTGCGGGCTATTTCCTGTTCATGCTGCCGTGTTAGAGATTCCCTCAGCGCAGCGAGTTCCTTTAACTTCTCTTCGTGCCAGCGGGCCCGTTGCTCTGTCAACGCCACAGTGTGCCGATGCTGCTCCTGTTCGCGAATGCGCTTGCCTTCCTGCACCTTGTCTCGCTCCAGTTTGGTCACCTGCAGAAATTAGTTCATGAATAGCTATGCCACAAGTGCTAGTGCTTTTGGTTATATTGCATTTAGCCAATATATGTGTTGGACTAATATGGTAACCAGAAATCAGTACCTTAAATCTGGCCTCATCTATTAAGGCCTGGTTCCACAGACAGGGCTTTGATTCAAGGCCTTAGTTCAATTAGGACATTTAAGTAGCTTTATAAACGTGCCTTAATAAAAAACATGAGACTAGTAGCTTTGTCTGTGAAACGAGGCGTAAAAGTTGACAGATGATGCACACAAAGTGCTACCATCAGTTGTTATGGCATATAGTTTGTGAAATGGTTTGTGAAAAAAAAAAGGGATCCAAGGCATGCACTGGTTAAAAATGGCAGAATCTTTTGTCAAAGGGTATGAAGGTTCATTGTGAATGCTACACTTTCAGATTCACAAGTACCTTATGTAAATGTGCCTACCTTGCATTTTTCTTGATGCAGTTCAATTTGAATATCGGTTAATTTGGACCTGAGATCTTCATTGGCTGCCTGTAAGGCAGAGATGAGTGCTTCAGGCTTCTCGCCCTTGGCGCGGCCTTTCTTTGCCATTGGGTCAGATGTAGGTGTTCCTCAAACACTCTTATTATCCATCACTTCAAGTTACACTGTCATTTCCAGTTCCGTCTTTTCCTCATTATCCTTGCAGTCAGAATACCTGTGGTGGTAAATAGTAACACAAATTTCTATTATGATTTACAGTAACGGTAATAACAGAGGTCCAACCAAGCATGCACACTGTAGACCACGATCTCCATTCAAACACGCACACAATCTTATTCTTAAATGACTACGATGTCCGGAACATTTAAATCTTATTTTTTGTATCGTTATTTCTGTCTTACAACAATTCAAATTATCACAGAAGTACTGGGATAAAAGTTTATAGTTCGGATATAAACACTGATGTCTACGGTAGTGATCAAAATAGAGCAGATCCCCCTTTTAAAGTAACTTGGCGCTACAAATAATTATTGTATCGATTACATTGTTATACCAGTAGGTGGCGACAAATGACTGTTAAAAAATGTATTTGTCATTGAATCGTTGATTAGATTTGTTCAAAAATGCTGACTCATCCAGGGCCGCATTTAAGTCCAATCTTTTATGCCCTTCTCTTGTTAACTTCCAGAAAGACGGTTCACTCCTATTACTTATGAATGGCAAAACTGCAACATGCAATATGGCGGAATAGTCCCGCCTTCTAAAGTAAAAGAGCCAATCGCTGATTGGTAAAGTCATTGCATCACTGCAGCTGCCATTAGATGCTCCAGTTCCCATAGAAACCTGAGACTCGTGCTTAGGACTACACATGCGCATTGGCTCGTCTAGCCTGAAAAATAAGCTTTTTTTTAACACTATTTGATTAGGAAACAACATTTATGGGACAGTTTATGTTAGATTTTGTTGCTGATTTAAAATATGTTATTTAATTGTGAGTTTGGCAGGCAGTTTTTGAGATTCCAGGATTTCTCACATTCAAATAGATAGGACTTGGTCTTGCCCGAAACAGCTGCCCAGAGGCGTTGCAAATATGGCCGCCAACTGAACAGAATTTCCTTGAAAGGGACTTTGATCGTGTTCACTTGGATGTACGTCATTGCTTATGTTATGCTGCACGAGAGCCCACTACTGGCAGAACCCTTGAAATGTGTTTAAATGGAACAGCCTAAGCCCTTGATCACTTGGAATCCGAAATGGTGCTGATTTATTATTTATATATAATTGTTTATATTTATGTTTACGCACCAGGCCTGTATGTATGCTTGGGCTGTAAAACACTTAAAATACATATAAAAAAATATTCCGGTTCTGTTCATAATTTTTATTGGGGGGTTATTTTTTAATGGGGGGTTATTCCCAAAACATTATAAAAAAGCAGAAAATCCAAAATAAGTCTCTGATGTCCCCAGAGTGTGTATGTCAAGTTTTAGCTCAGAATACCCCACAGATTATTTTTTATAGCATGTTAAAATTGTCATTTTTTGAGGGTGAGCAAAGACGTGCAGTTTTTGTGTGTCTCTTTAAATGCAAATGAGCTGCTCCTCATGGGGCGGAGCTTCAAGAACCACAGTTAAGAGCTCTGATTACCTCATGCAGACAGGCAGTGAAACTGTTCAGCCTTTTATGTTCAAACCAGAGTCGGACAATGATGGAGAGACTCAAGAAGAAGTGACGACATGTAGAATGCAACAAGATGTTCCTGAAGGGTTAGTAATTTATGTAGCCGATGTGGAAGTTAACTATCTTCAAGTCATTGATTAGCATATTCTGTCATGATAATCTCACCCTCTTCGTTGCGTGTTCCCAGGGGTGGGGTTTATGTAAATGTCAGGGTTAGTGATGTCACTAACCCGAGAGGAAGCTTGTAGTCCCTACCAGCCGTTTGTTGTAGTCCTTAAAAAGCGATTTATGTAAAAGAAAATCTCCCTTTGCTCTGAACTTTGAGCATCGTAACTTTGCAGATGTCGTTTATGCTCAAACAGCAACATTACACAAATCATAATCAACCACCCCTTTAAAGCAGAAAAAGAGAACATAAAGAAAAAAATAAGAAAGCATTTAACAAAATTAGCAAAATTCACCAACATGCTGGATCACAAGATTTAAATGTGTCCCTACAGCCTGAATCTATACAAACAAATACATATTCAGATATATGCAAGTACATCTAGCACTATTAATAATAAACAGCTTTTCTTTGTCCTAAAGCATTAAATGTTTGAGGAGACAACTGTAAACTGTAGAAGCTACTGACAGCATAGCCAAGAGTTGCCTTGACAACACGTGCAGTAAACCAGTCTCCCACGCACACATGCTGTGACACACAAGCAGTTAAGAGACTAAATCTAGGCTGCTGACTATATTAAACAACAGGGGATGTTGCTAGTGTCAACCGCGCTTCACAGCCAAGCACAACGCAAGAGAGTCTACTTCTACAGTGAGACATACAGTACAAACTCAAGACCTTCATTACATAAACAGACTATGTAGGGGCATTATTACTGATGATTAAGAGATTGTGAATGATTATGATGAGGCATAATGGTGATTAAGAGATTGTGAATGAAGACTGTGACACTGGAGCTAATCTAACTGTACAACACACACACACACACCAGCCACCTGAAACCACTAAACATGCGGCACAATTAAAAGGGCAAAATAAGTACATGTACTACAAGACAGCATGAAGAATTTGACAAAGCAATGTGCACTGAAAATAAGAGCACCTAAAAATGTGAAAGGGTTGTTTCAAATTATTTTGATCTTTATGGTGGTGTTAGGTGGTTGTTTTCTGGCCTAAGTCAAAGAAAAAAAAAACACCATCACATATGATATTCTGGGTCCGGTTGCATGAAAGCCTTTAAGTTAAGAAAGCCCTTAGCTTTAAGGTTAAGGGGCCACTTAAGGAACTTTAAGGCTGTCATTAAGCATTTTCCCTTAATTACTCAAGTTCCCCTAAGTTCTGTTATCTGTTGCAACAAAGTCCAGAGGAACCATTTAGCCCTTAAAAATTAAGGGATCAAAACAGGTCCCTCTTTTTATTATTAAACATTTTGTTAGGCACTTTATTTCCACTTTTAGAACATTTTCTTCATCTTTATTGAAAGTCAAAGCTTTCCGGTGTGATATGTGATGGGAAAAGGGAGAAGAGCGAGCTCGGCAAAACTGCTCTAAGGTGTGCAATCATTTTCAGGGAAATGCACGGCTAAAGTAGTTCCAGCAGGTTTTGACCGCAATACAGTTCCATATCACTCCGCCAAATAAGTTCAGTTATTTCAAAGATCCTTACAGACGACAACAGCAAAAGAACCAAAATGCACAACGACAATGACCAGTAAATATAGTAAACAATGGGATAAAAACAACACATTATTTCCATGTTTTTTTGTGACAAAATTCAGCTTTATTATGTACAGAGAGCACATAATCTCTTTCTCCCGCTCAAACACACACACACACACACACACACTGTACAGACACACACTCGCACAGAAACGTGTTGTCAGCACGGCTCTGAAGAGTTTATCAGTAAAATAATTTAACAACTTAAAAGCGACATGACTTTTCTCACAAGCGAGGTAATAACGGCGCTGTTCTTGAAGCAGATAAACTTACAGTTTCGCTATAAGAAGAGACGCTGCTGCCAAACACTGAGACACAGACTCAGGTAATTCAAATTTCTCTAATAACTGCATTAATAACTGCATTAGTCTGCTATCAGTGGCTCACGCCTCCGTTAATAGCTCTAAAATGGCATTTTGGAATTAGCAACAGAGGCTTGGGATGAGATAAGAAATTGTTCCTACACACAAGAGCGTTTTAAGGACAAAAACCTGCCAAATGTCTTAAAATACATCATCTTAACAATGTTTTGAGGTGTTGTAACCATAGTATAAACAGAATAATTGACTCCAGGCCATTGAATTATTGAAAAATATTGCACACCCGAGTTTCGCGTTGTGGCCTGTTATTATTTTTATAATAATTCACTGGCCCGTTGTCAATTATTCCTTACATAGCAATTTACATTAACATTTACATTATTACAAAGTTGTTGTTTTTTTATTTATATAATTTTACATTTTGAAGTACACTGCAATGCACATTAAGCAATTAGATTGCAGTAGATTGGTGACAAGTCTGGAAACATTTGGTTATAAAATTGCCCAGAGTTCCCAGGTGTTGATTTGTTTTTATGCTTCAAATTGTTCTCCATCAGAGGACAGTTACAATATAAATAAATATTTCTGCAACCATGAATTTTAACTGTACACTACTGTACGTCTAGTGGACTTAAGACCGCTGAGATTGTATTACTGTTAATAAACATACCAGAAATATCACAATCTGACTTTAACAGAAGGTAGTTAAATATAAAAAGACTAAAATATAGGGTAAACGTACCTATTAAGCTCAAGTACCCATTAAGCATATTGCCATCTTTGAGCTCAGATTATAAAAAGAAAAAAAACAATTTTTCATCCTACTTGACATCTTAACCAATTGATGTGTTTGTTACTATATACCTCCAGTAATTTCAAGCTAATCAGACCATTGATCACTGATCTGGCGGCCATTTTGAAAGCTGTCTGAAAACTTTCACCAGAAGAGGAGCCCCTTAAATGTGCACTTTTTAGATGTTTAAGCCTTTATTTTTTAAGTATAACTTCTTACTGCAAAATTAAGAGATTAATATTTAGACTTTTGCATATTATAACCTGGAACCTGGATGTGGGAAAAAATTACAGTTAGATCCAAAAGATAGTTTTAGCAACACAGCGCAGATGCTACAGAACAGTGTTAGCTTACTAGCTGTATAAGATTGTGTGCTACACTAATATATCACTTCACAGGCATTACTGACTTGAGCTTTTAAATCCATTATATTATAAATGTGATGCTCTGTGGTTTTACACTGCTGTAATGTTTAAAGAGGGTCACTACCGCTTCAGTGTGACATCAATAAGAACAAGTGTAATTTCAGATATTTTCAATAATAGCTGTTCATGTTGAAATAATACATTATTTACAGTAATACATATACAATAATACATATACAGTTGAACTTAATACATGACCTAGATTATTTATTTAGCAAAATTGTCATTTTAAATTGAATTTAATCATATTTATTAATGAAAAAAAAGGTTTGCTGTTCCAGTAAAGCTCAATGTGCTCCGTTAAGCTCATCCACACTGAACGTCTGTGTAAATACTTCATAAACAGACTTTAAATATTAACTGATGGTTGTCACTTCAAGTTAATCTTTATAACATTATTCTTTAAAAATGTTGTTTAAAATAAACAAGAAATTTCCCCAAAAAAAACATGCTGTGAGTTTAATGGGAACAGGGGTGTGCGGTACAAACATGAACCCATGAAGCACAGCCAGACCTTTTGCATTTAATGATGTGCATCTTAATTTAAACGCTTTTGTCATTTAAAATAAAATGAAATATGTGTGAGAGATTAATATTTTATTTGAACATAACTTCTTGTACTCAAACCAATACCCTGTGCACTAAAACGTCTCAATTTGGATTTTGGTGAGCTTAATAGGTACATTTACACTAGTACATAGCTGGTAATTCACACATCATTTTATTTCTAGAATTCAAAAAGTCGTGGCTGGGGTAACTGCAGTGCACCCGAAATAGAAATGTTGCCACAGCGGCCTTAGTAGACAATGCCTGTGTAGACGGCTCCATTGATTATAACAGATCTAAAATGGATCTGTAGCCATTTTCCATATGACCAGAGTACTTACTGAAACCATAAAGCACAGTGAGATGAGCACAGATCGTGTTAGAGATACACTGTCTCTTGATCATGTGAAAATATATATTTCGCTGGTCATCCATCCAGGGTGTTTATAATCCACTGAGCTCAAACCAAGGGAGTCTCTCTGACGAGGGTTACTCTGACAGAATCTGTCATGTTTTAGCACACTCATCACTTTAATACACAACGCATGTCAGCACTTTTCAACTGAAGGGACAACTAAACAAAACTAGAGGATGCTTAAATCACACCAATGACAAAAATTAAAACTATTTATAAAGGATAAAACCTAACTGTAATCTTTTAGACAATGTGTGCTCTTGCATTAAAACAACCTGATGTGCTCTCCACTGTTGCATGTAACCTGCAGTTCAATTGGTAAAAAATTACAACATCTGCAATACGTTTTATTAAAACGCACATCTAGTGGAAATGCTCCAGTGCTTGATCTTGACAGTGGTGTGCGGTCAAATCCTTCAGAGAAACTGTTGTCTAGACTAGATTCAAAAGTTTTGACATTTTATTTCACCCGTTCAATAAAAACCTCATGCATTTAATAAATAAATAAAATATATAAAGGCAATGTACAACTTAAATTACACTGGATTACCTCAAGTGTTATCCCTGTCTGATGGAGAGCGTAAGAGGCCTGTGGTCTACATGAAACTGAAGATTATCAGAGCATAAACAGGATGTATTTCTTCAGAAACCCCAAAAGCATATATACATGAAGCCAAAACATTATGCCTAGTATGCTCCATGTGCTGCCTCTTCAAACAGGGCAACTCTTCAAGAGTGTGACCCTGAAGCTGTGGTATCTAGCACAGCGAGTTGCGAGGTGGGACCTCCATGGATCGGACTTGTTTGTTCAGCACATCCCACAGATGCTCAATTGGATTGAGATCTGGGGAATTTGGAGGCCAAGGTAACACCTGTAACTCTTTGTCATGTTCCTTAAACCATTCCTGAACAATTTGTGCAGTGTGACAGGGTGCATTATCCTGCTGAAAGAGCCACAGCCACCAGTTAACACCATTGTCATGAAGGGCTGTATCTGGTCTGCAACAATGCTTAGGTAGGTGGTACGTGTCAAATTGACTTCCACATGAATGGCCGGGCCCAGTGTTTTGCAGCAGAACATTGCCCAAAGCATCACACTGTCTCCGCCGGCTTGTTGTCATCCCACAGTGCATCCTGGTGAATCACTTCCTCAAGTAAACGCTGCACATATGGCTGTCCACGTGATGTTAAAGAAAACGGAACTCATCAGACCAAACAAACTTCTTCCTGGTCCTTCCTACTTTCAAGGTCCATTTCTGACACTGTGTTCCAATTGTAGGCTCTTTCAATGAATGGTATATATATATATATATATATATATATATATATATATATATATATATATATATATATATATATATACATTCACCTAAAGGATTATGAGGAACACCTGTTCAATTTCTCATTAATGCAATTATCTAATCAACCAATCACATGGCAGTTGCTTGATGCATTTAGGGGTGTGGTCCTGGTCAAGACAATCTCCTGAACTCCAAACTGAATGTCAGAATGAAAAAGAAAGGTGATTTAAGCAATTTTGAGCGTGGCATGGTTGTTGGTGCCAGACGGGCCAGTCTGAGTATTTCACAATCTGCTCAGTTACTGGAATTTTCACGCACAACCATTTCTAGGGTTTACAAAGAATGGTGTGAAAAGGAAAACCATCCGGTATCACGGCAGTCCTGTGGGGCGAAAATGCCTTGTTGATGCTAGAGGTCAGAGGAGAATGGGCCGACTGATTCAAGCTGATAGAAGAGCAACTTTGACTGAAATAACCACTCGTTACAACCGAGGTATGCAGCAAAGCATTTGTGAAGCCACAACACGCACAACCTTGAGGCGGATGGGCTACAACAGCAGAAGACCCCACGGGTACCACTCATCTCCACTAAAAATAGGAAAAAGAGGCTACAATTTGCACAAGCACACCAAAATTGGACAGTTGAAGACTGGAAAAATGTTGCCTGGTCTGAGTCTCGATTTCTGTTGAGACATTCAGATGGTAGAGTCAGAATTTGGCGTAAACAGAATGAGAACATGGATCCATCATGCCTTGTTACCACTGTGCAGGCTGGTGGTGGTGGTGTAATGGTGTGGGGGATGTTTTCTTGACACACTTTAGGCCCCTTAGTGCCAATTGGGCATCGTTTAAATGCCACGGCCTACCTGAGCATTGTTTCTGACCATGTCCATCCCTTTATGACCACCATGTACCCATTCTCTGATGGCTACTTCCAGCAGGATAATGCACCATGTCACAAAGCTTGAATCATTTCAAATCGGTTTCTTGAACATGACAATGAGTTCACTGTACTAAAATGGCCCCCATAGTCACCAGATCTCAACCCAATAGAGCATCTTTGGGATGTGGTGGAACGGGAGCTTCGTGCCCTGGATGTGCATCCCACAAATCTCCATCAACTGCAAGATGCTATCCTATCAATATGGGCCAACATTTCTAAAGAATGCTTTCAGCACCTTGTTGAATCAATGCCATGTAGAATTAAGGCAGTTCTGAAGGCGTGGGATTGCTCGTATTGCACATAATATCAATAATTCCCGCAGATTTTGTGCTCAAACACCCAAAGTGCAGCACATAAAGCCATCTCTCAGCACTAAATTGAGTCTTTTTTCACTGCTTATTGCACTTAAACAGTCAAATACACAAAATAATGTCAAAATGCCGGTCTTGGCGAGTATTCACGAAAACGCAGTCAGTTCTGTTTTAAGTGAATGAAAGAAAATGCATGTGTATCAGTGTAATGGATCCGTGCATCAGCTCTTAAAGTGACAGCAGCCTAATAAACCTGCTGCCACATTATGAGAAAATGTAAAAAATATCTATATGGCAGTTTTTCCCCATGGTATCAATGTCAAAATTGACAGTGAAAATGCTGAGTGGCTGGAAACTTTAGAAAACAACTAGCCACAGAGACTGCTGAGCAAAAAAGTCAAACCCTGGGTATATATATATAACCTGATTAAACTATTATCCTTTATTGAAAATATCTTCTAAACATGAAAGTGCATTTTCCTCTGCCACCAAAATTGCTTTCTGTAACACGTTGCTGTAATATGTCTTGACTATCACTGGGGAAACTGGTACATTTACTGTATATGTTCTTACCACTACCTTGTTGGCAGAGGATGATATATCTTGGTTATGTAATTTGTACCAGTTGATAGAGTGGGTAATCTTTCTGCCCACCAGAATTTCAACAGCTTTAGACTTTTGGCAGATATTTTGATTATACTGAGCATGTCTGACAGCAAAATCCATTAGATTACTGATGCTCAGTTCATCCCAAACATACAGAAACATCCCAACACCGTAAAACTAAGAATACCTTTCTTTCATATCCTCCTCAAAATGAATCAACCTGTTTCATTACATGCATTTAATATGGAGTAACAATCAGAATTTCCTCTCTGGACATCAGGTTGTGTATACCAAATTCTACTTTTAGCACAATATGCTAACTTTAATAATGCGTAGAGGTTATTGTTATCATTAATCACTGTACACATGCATGAAAGACAATAATTTACTATTTAGAAAAACATTTGACTGCAGAATTCATCTTGACACCACACTAAACCACTATCACTAATACCATATTAACCCAGAAACGGCTGAATCACAAAAGCGCACACTGTAGCCACTGGATGCTGCATTTAAAATATATATATTTGTGTGGTTCAATAATCTGATTTCTCCTCTCCCATCTGTCTACAGACATCCCAAATTAGCTGCTGCATCCGGCCTGATTTAGCTGTCTTTCATAGGGTTCTGCATCCATAAATCCATCTGAATGCGTCTGCTTCCAGTGTTTATGCGCACATTATCACAAATGGTATTTCCAGGGGGAAACATCTTTTTTTAAAGGAGCTTTGCATTCTAGCAAGTGCAACATTTACTGTACATCTGCTAACACATCCAATGCACAAGATGCATAAAATTAAATTAGCTGTTGTATGTATTTTGTGAATATTCACATTGTCAGTTTAGCTCACTCTTATATCCATGTTACTTATTATACATACAGAAAAGGCAAAGGTACAGTAATAGCCTATTTAAAATAAAAAAACTATATTTGTCAAGTCAAGTCCATTTTATTTCTATAGCACTTCATACAATACAGATTGATTCAAAGCAGATTCAAAATGATTCAATGATGGAAACAGATAATTTCGGCTATACAGCAGCTCTAAAGACAATAGTGTCATTGTTCAGCTGAAGTCAGTTCAGTGTAAAGATCATCAATTATTAAATTAGGTTAGTTCATCTATAAAGCAGATCTTCAGAAAACAGTGATGTCATCGTCCAGGTCAGGTCAGTTCTCATCCAATAGTCTCACTACAGTTAAATCAATAATATTGTTGAATATTAAGTGTCCCCAACTAAGCAAGCCAGAGGTGACAGTGGCAAGCACTCAACCTCCGTCAGGTGATAGATGGAGAAACCAGGCTCAGTCGGGGGACAGTCCTCCTCTGGCCAGCAAACGAATGATTCAGGCTGCATCACAAGTCAGAAACCAGATTGTGGATCGATGAATATTTCATCCAGTTCCTTTTGCTTGAAGATCGGATTCAATACGATAGAGCCAAAGCTGGTCATAGGTCTGTGCGGAGGATCTGTGCCATAGACTGTAAAAAAGATGGACGACACTCCTTCACTATCTTCCATTGTAGAAAAGTGAAGCCACCAATGTCCAAATATGGCACTGACATCTTGCACTGGTTTATACTTTACTTTATTTGTCCCTTTAAGGGAAAATTGTTTTGGGCAATACAGGTAGGGTAGAGTGGGGGAAAACGCCCCCCTTAAGCACTGTGTAACTTTTCTGTGAAACAAAAGTTAAATGTATCTAGAATAGTTATCCTAGTTTTCAGTGATAATGACACAAATTATAAACCAAGTATGAAAAATATCCAGAGTTTTTAAGTTATTAGATTTTTAACAAAAATTTAATTTGTACCAAAGGGGCATTTTACCGCACAGGTGGGGTAAAAGCCCCCACTCTGACAAAGCAATTTGCTTTATATGTTTACAGCAAAATCAAGCTAGACTGGGAAAACCCAGCCTGATCTGCTGGCGATTTGATTTCACCCTGCAGCTCAGGCTGGAAACCTGTACATTCATTTCTACTGCTTCTGGTACACTTTTGCGGGAACCAATGACAGACTGGCTTATCCACCTGCCGCGCTATAGGCAGGTTTAACACGATGACGGATAGAGAAACGATGGGTCGTTGCCCGTTGATCACGCCTCTTGTGGTCTGATTGGTTGAAGGACTATCCAATTGCATACAGAATCATTTGAACTATGCCCACTGATCACACTTCTTGTGCAGTAGAGAATACAGAGCAGACTCCCCAGACCAATGTTCAATCTTAAATTGAGCTTGGTCTGGTGATAGCAAGACAATGTACAAGCATGTTTTAGCTTAAAATTAAAAAGACATGCCAAAATAAATCTGAAAATATATTAATGAACCATGCTGAAAATCAAACCTTTTTGTCAGGTTTGGTCAAACTCTGATGCTAATGTGAGGTAATTTTTAAATATAAAGTCCAAATATTTTTATTAGGGCTGTCAAGCGATTAAAATGTTTAATCTAATTAATTACACAATGTGGCGATTAATTAATCTAATCAATTGCACATCAAATTTGGCCGAGAAATTACTACCAAAAGATCATTTAAAATCATTATTGTGTAAAAAATCAAATAGACATTGCGAAAAGTAGCTTCAGAAAGAAATATTTTTGGGTGAACTATAGCATTAATGTTGGTTTTTATTAATATGGAAATATGAAATTATATTTTAAATAAGAAACTGCCAGTAGATGATGGGAACTGTCTACTGGAGGAAGTCATTGAATCATTCATTCATTCGATTCGTTCAAAACGTGTATTCAGAAATGAAATGAAATGAGTCGGAGACAAACAGTTCTGCTTTGTCTTTATATTTTCGATAGCAAAACAGACTAAAAACAACACAGTATTAACTTATTTATTTTATTAAACTGAACTGAACTTGTGTGATATTTCACTTGTTACTCGTGTGATATTGCTTATATATCATGATGTAAATGTGAGGCCGTTTTCACAGTGGCAGTTTAGTTCAGAACGGGTCACGGTTCACATGAAACACTGGTAATGTGAAAGCTGTCATGTGGACCCGGGTGAGCTGAGCTCAGGGGTACCGAACCCGAGACTGCCTGAAGGAGGAGGTCTGAGTTCGGTTGCGCTCAAACTGTGCCGCGATTCAATTGAATGTGAAGCAACACGGACTCGTGCGCAAGAAAAATAACCTGTGCATGCGTTTGATCAGATGACATATGATAGTGGGGATGATAGTGTTGATGATTTACCTCGGATACGAGTGAGAGTGAGCCTGTATCCGCACATAGCATCGGCGGGAACAATCGCACTCTGACGCGGACCACAACAAACAGTGTAAAAACGCCCTGAGACTAAAACTCAAACAGGGGCATTTTTGCCCCATATCTTGAATTTTATGGCCATTCTAACTGCAGTCTATAGGCTTCATCACACAGTGAGTTGTTGCCCTGCATCATATTCTTCATCAATCAACTGTATGAAATGTAAAGCCCAGTTTATACTTCTGCATTGAGTGTACGCCATACACTCTAAAAAAATGCTGGGTTAAAACAACCCAAGTTGGATTGAAAATGGACAAACCCAGCGATTGGGTTGTTTTAAACCAGTAAATGGTTTGTTTTAACCCAGTGGTTGGGTTAAATGTTTGCTTAAAACAACCCAATTGCTGGGTTAAAACAACCCAATCGCTGGGTTAGTCAAATTTTTTATTGAGTGTAGCTACATCGTAGACTGTGTATAGCACGCATAGACTACGACGTACCCTGACGTGCACCTCAACGCGTCGGTTCTACGCGGGCCGCAAGCGATTTGATTGGTCTGCCAGAACCCCTCCCTCAGGGGTCTCATGCTCCCTCTGCATGTTTAGGTGTGCGTCGTTAACAGCCATATTTTTTTAGTTTGGAGAGCATGAGGTGTGGCTGTAGAGAGCAGGAAGTAGAGCCGCGATATCAAGACCCCTCCCACACTCCTGCAGTATCTGTTAGTACAGTTTACTGCAGAACAACTCATTATGTTGGTGTGAAATAAACACTTATGGACATGTAGAAAGCTAAAGCTCCAATCTCCTCCCGAAAATCTCGGAAAAAGTCTGTTGGTGCCTCAGTGTCTACTTCGCTCAGAGAAGCTGTCAATCTCAGCTGTCAATCATAACGTCACACCCCCGGTTTTTAGGATCTACTAACTAAAACCAAACTTAATTAAAGATCTTACATCAGCGTGATAAAAACTACCTAAAATGTCAGAAACCATAGGAAAATAATTATTTAAAGTGTAATTTGATTGCTTAGTTTGTCTCACATCCATTAGAATACATGGAGGGGGCGGGGTTTATGATCTATACAGGGACCAACCACCTGGGGGCGATCGAGACCCTTTGGCTTCAGTTTTCAGGACTTGTGCGTGATCTGTGCCGATGGCTGTCATGTCGATGAGGCCTTCACAGGGGATTGTCTAGTTGACAGGATCTCTGCTGACATTCAGGGCTCTGTTGTGGTCGTGTCAACACTCAAAAAAAAAAAAAAAAATTCAGTGGCTCAATAAATATCACAGTAATAATTCCTTTGATTAATTTAATAATATAATTTACTTGATAGCTTGAGTTGAACATACCAAAATAATCTAAACTGTCTAAACTGTAAAAAAGCTTTTTCACTAAAAGAATTTAGTATTTGAATAATTATTTACTTAAAATATACTGAATATATTTGTGAAATTTCTATCAAAATATTTGAGAATGGAGAATTAAATGGATCTGTTTCAAGAACCACAAATATTACTTAATTCAAAAATCAATATTATTAATATTTAACATACTTTTAAAGGTGCAGTGTGTAGTGTTTATGAGGATCTACTGACAGAAATGCAATATAATATACATAACTATGTTTTCAGTGGTGTATAAAGACCTTACACAATGAACCGTTATGTTTTTATTATCTTAGAATGAGCCGTTTCTATCTACACACACCACGGGTCTCCTTACAGTGAAGTCGCCATTTTGTGCTGCCATATTTCTACAGTGGCCCTAAACGGACAAACTGCTCTACAGAGCGCTAGCTAATCTCTGCTGTCTCAGACGACGGTATCTTTGTCCTGTGTCGGCCACCGTAGCTTCCTTATGTGCTTCAAAAGGGGGGTGAGCGTTGGATGGTTGCAATTCACAACCTCAGCGCTAGATGTCGCTAACATTCACTCACTGCACTTTTAAGAAATTGAGTAAGTTTACTCAATTAAAATAATGCACCCCCCAAAACCGTCCAAATTAGTCCAATTTAACGATGACTTGATGAGTGGCCATCAACATTGCTACCTAGCTGTTGCCGATACCTAATTTTACAGAGGAAAAAGTCACGGAAAAAAGCTGTTGTCGAGTGACGGCACTTAATGCAAATGATTACTGTCCTAAAAGGTGAGTTAAAGATACTAAATACTAAAATACATACAATAATTTACACTTATTGATGTGTTTCTTCTTGATGTGAGTTTATGATTTATGGTTAAATGATTATGAACACAAGGTTAACCATGGAAAACCAAATCTATATTTGTTGCATTAATAAACCATCAATTAAACTAAGGCAGCGTCCACACGAAGCCAGATCTTTCCTTATCTGATTTTCCCCTCATTTCAAGAAATATCTGCGTACACATGAGAGCACTGAAATGGACTCAAAACGATGTAGTACACATGCCAGGCCAGTATGTGGTGCTGTAATTCTGCCACAGAAATACACAAAAAACGGAGAAGAAGAGTTGTGGCTGGAAGGGTTACAGCAGTGGCAGGAAGTGAGGCAAAATCTCACAATAAAATAACAATAAATACATTTGCTACTACTTACCAGATGTGTTTTATTAACGCCTACACCCTAAACCTACCTTTACAATAATGCAAATACAGTAATTAAATAACGCAATATTGATGTGCGCATGCCCAGTGCCTCTAGTTGTATCCCTTTCTAGTCTTTCCCATGTGGGACGTGGAGTGATGACATCACCGTTTCACAAAATATACGGATTGGCTGTACACACGAAAACACAAGGGTGTCGTTTTCAGATTTATCCACTCTGGGACCCGGTTTAAAAAAATATCAGTTTCATGCTCTCAAAACGCCGGATCCGTGTGGACGAAATGCTGATACGGTACAAAATGTTTACGTGTACAGCTAAACGCGTCTCCGTGTGGACGGGGCCTAAAGCTTGCATGGAGGAAGCCTATGTATAATTACAAACTAAAGTTGCTGTGACTGTTTTCTGTTTCTAAAGTAAGCACTCAAATAAATGTGTGTGGCAAATTTTCTGCGACAGCTCTCTGACGCTGTGTATTACATTAGTGTCTCAGTTTCTCACTTCATTTCATTCACTCCTTGCTTATAGTGCACTCAACTGCCATGCACTGTATAGGGATTAGAGAATCAGTAAACAAGTGAGCGCTTTTGGACACAGCAACAGAGTCAACACCGAGAGTCGATTCCTGTGCTGGCGTCGACCCCGACTCTGGGGCTATTCAGAGTCGAGGAATCACTACTCCAGAGCAGTTCTCTCTTCAAAGCGTTGCAGAATTGGTGCATTTCCTCTGTGAAATTCAGGTTTGTGTGTTTTATTTTATCTATAAAATCATTACTGTGCTTTAAATCATTTTATTTAATGGAAAACAACATAGAGGGACGCAATGTGAGTCACCTAATCTCGTCTGTCTTTTTGCATGATTGAAACGCCTGATGCCTTGCATAAAACACGACTTTATTCCTAAAGTTAATGAATATAATTAATCTGGATGATGAAATGTTCTCTAAAGTGTGCACTGTTTGTTTATGGGCAGGTTATGGAGTCAGGCACGTCGCAGCATCTTTCGGCTGTGAGTGATACGCAGGACGGCGGTCTGAAGTTCGAAGTTCACCCGCCGAGCGCGAGTCCCACTCCAGCACGAGAACCAGCGCTGATACGGTGGAAACGGGATAACAGACCGGTTGATTACACCTGAATTACTTTTAAATTGTTTCATTTGCATGTTTGTTACTTGAGTTACTTATATTGTATACATGTTAAAAGTGTAATATATGCTGTATTGCTTACTTATCAACAATAAGTAAAGTATGATATTAAATGTCCTTTATTATGAATGCATCGCATTACAAGTTTGTGAAGATGTTTGATGCGTTGCTTTTTCAATCGCACGTTATAAGCGACTCAAACTCGCAGTGCTTTCAGAGATTGAGCAGCGTTTACTACTGACCACAGAGCCGCTCTTCACTGACACGCTGTGCGTATATTTATTTCATTAGAAGCCTTTGCGATTTCATAAGCGCCAAATCATGATTTCGGTTTAATTTCAATTAATCATGCAGCCCTAGTGCAGTGTCAGCAAAAAAATGTCTAAATTAATTATTTTCCCCCCAGACCTGCTGCTGTCTGCGTTTCCATAGCGGTCTAAAGTACCGTGAAGATTAGGTGATGTAGGACTTCCAGTTCCCACTGGATTTCGTCTTTTGCAAATAAATTTAATAAAGCCTGTCGTCCAGTCCAATCAGCATGTTCAGTGCCCAAGTCCCACCCCCGAAGGTTCCTGAACTTTGAAAAAGTACTACCTCGCAAGCAGGGCCGTTTTGAGGGGGAAATCTTTACCCAGACCTTCATTCAGACTCCGGTCCCTGCGGTCGAAACACACCGAGTACCACCCCAAAGTCCCTAGTTCCTGGGGAAAGTTCCCAGCTTAGGTTTTAAGCTCGTGTGCGTCCCACACCTGACACATTTGCAACTACCCCATCACTCTAACATAGTGGCAGAAGATTTTGCAAGCACCATATACAAATATTTTCTAAGACATTAATTATTAGTAGAAACAATTGTGGAAAAACATTTAAAAAGCAATATTTATGAGTGTACAGGAGTTTTTATTTTCACACAGTGGATGCATAAGAGGCTCATATTTCATATTAAAGACATGGGCGGAGTTTTTGATTTTGCATATTATTGTCATATTAATATAATATTTTATAATAAATCCTTAAGACCTTTTTAATGAGTTATAGTCATAGTCATGTTAACCCTGCAGTTTTTCATAAGATAAAATAATAATTATTATTATTACTTTCTTAATATTATTATATTACTATTAAATGTATTCTTAAATACTGTTTTTTTAGTTTTTAATATTGAAAGTGTTATTACAATAGTAATATTTCTTATTTTGTTTGATACTTTTTAGGAATAATAATAATCATAATAATTATTATTAGTCATTAATATATAACCACAAAATGTTGGGATAAATTGTGCAGGCCTACAAACAA
>CM031963.1:30711273-30741273 GCA_018749465.1 Paracanthobrama guichenoti
CCGAGTGGAGTCTCATTTCCAACTCAACAACTTGCGGCGCATGTGGCAAGGTCTGAGGTCCATCTGCTCGTTTGGATCTAAATCCTCTGCAGAGGTGAGCGCTGATCCGTCGCTCGTGAATGAGTTAAACTCTTTCTACGCGCGCTTTGACTGTAACGCTGACACGCGACTCCGCCAAGTGGCGCGTTAGAGGAAATTACTCAGAGCAGCAACAATCACGTGATCTCTGTCTCAGAGGATGAAGTTCGGAGGGCACTCAAGCATGTGGACGTCAGGAAAGCTGCCGGGCCAGATAGTATTTCAGGTCGTGTTCTGCGGTCCTGTGCGGATCTGTTCGCCGGGTTGTTTACATCTATCTTTAATGAGTCCCTCGCTACATCTGTGGTCCCCACCTCCTTCAAAAAATCCACCATCATCCCTGTCCCTAAGAACAGTAAACCCTCTTGCCTAAATGACTATCGTCCAGTGGCTCTCACGTCTATAGTCATGAAGGTCTTTGAGAGACTCATTAAAAACACCATTTGCTCCTTCATTCCTGACACTTTGGACCCTCTTCAGTTTGCCTATCGTCCCAATAGATCGACTGAAGATGCCATCTCTCATGTCCTCCACTCTCCCTCACTCACATCGACAGCAAAAGTGGGAACTACGTAAGGCTGCTATTTATTGACTATAGCTCAGCCTTTAACACCATAGTTCCCATCAAGCTAACCTCCAAACTCCTGGATCTCGGCCTGAATCCTTCTCTCTGCCACTGGATTGAGGACTTCCTCACTGGCAGGCCTCAGGTGGTGAGAATAGGCCAGTCCACCTCCACCTCCATCACCCTGAGTGTGGGAGCTCCACAGGGCTGTGTCCTGAGTCCCCTGCTCTACTCGCTCTACACGCATGACTGTTTGTCCACACACAGCTCCACCTCTATCATCAAATTTGCTGATGATACTGTTGTCCTGGGCCTCATTTCCAACAACAATGAGACGGCATACTTGGACGAGGTGGAGCATCTAACATCATGGTGCCAGGACAACTGTCTCTCTCTGAATGTTGGCAAGACCAAAGAAATGATTGTGGACTTCAGGAAGAGACAGCAACGGACATACTCTGCCCTCATGATCAGCGGGTCACCAGTAGAGAGAGTGAGCAGCTTCAAGTACCTGGGAGTAAACATCTCCGAGGACCTGACCTGGACTGCTCACATTCAGACACAGGTGAAAAAAGCCAGGCAAAGACTGTACCACCTGCGCCAGCTGAGAAAATTCAGGGTTTCACCAGCTATCCTGAAAACTTTCTATTTAGGGGCGATAGAAAGTGTACTAACTCAGTGCATCACAGCGTGGTATGGGAACAGCACCAGTCATGACCGCAAAGCCCTGCAAAGAGTTGTGCGCTTATCCGAGCGTATCTCAGGGTCAGCTCTCCCGTCTCTGCAGGACGTCTACACCAAACGCTGCAAAGGTAGAGCTACTAAGATCATCAAGGACTCTAATCACCCTGCAAACCCTCATCTCACGCTGCTGCCATCTGGTAAGCGCTTCCGAAGCCTGATGGCCAAAACTGAGAGACTCAGGAGGAGCTTCTTCCCCCAGGCCATCAGACTCCTGAACTCAGTCACTTAACATCACGTGACTTCACTTCAGGATAAACATCAATACACTTATACATTTGTTAACCACATATTTATAAGTCTACAGTTTACTCACTGCACAGTCTACTTCAATTATTTTATTCCACTTCTTATTCTTATTTTTTACTTTTTTTTCTTCTACTTGACTTGATTATTTATAATTCTACAGATATATATATATATATATATATATATATATATATATATATATATATATATATATATATATAGTACTTTTTTATCCTATTTCTATTATAATTTCTTCCTTGTGCTTTAACTGTGAATTTGCACTGTCCATGGAGCGGACCTGTTTACATTTCACTGCCGGTTGTATATTCTGTATATAACTGTGTATGTGACAAATAAAACTCTTGAATCTATATATTTGTTCAAAAATGTTTCCAAATACTGTTATAAATCAGGGGTGTGGTTGGGGGGTTGACTGTATGTATTGTATAAAATGTTATAGTATAAAAATACTTTTGAAGTAAAGTTCAATAACAAAATAAAATCTTGCAAAAACCTTAATGTCCCAGGTCTTCATCTCTAGTAACCCACCATATATTTTATTACATAAATAAATGTAGAAATATTACATCAACAAAAACAAACACATTCCCAAAAATTAATTGTGTGAATCCATTTTTGCCATGACATCACAAACTGTATCTCATCACTTGGATAATGAATGCTTTGCTTTGGCTCTTCTAATCAGATTTGATTGTAGAGCACTTTCTTCTGAACTCTTGCCCATAGGTACGAATCCACTTGTTGGCAACTAGAATGAAGAATTCAAAGGAAGATGTTTTACATTACTTTACATGTAATTAGTTAATAGTCATGAAAATAAAATCACCAAAAAAAAATCCATTAACAAATATTTAAAAAATGAAAAGATATAAGCTTTCTGGGGGTATAATTTTAGGGCGTGGGTCATTTTGACATGCGAGGCAAAGATTTGAATGTGAGGAGAGGATGAGGGTTAAAGGAAATGTACACTCACCTAAAGGATTATTAGGAACACCACACTAATACTGTGTTTGACCCCCTTTCGCCTTCAGAGCTGCCTTAATTCTACGTGGCATTGATTCAACAAGGTGCTGAAAGCATTCTTTAGAAATGTTGGCCCATATTGATAGGATAGCATCTTGCAGTTGATGGAGATTTGTGGGATACACATCCAGGGCACGAAGCTCCCGTTCCACCACATCCCAAAGATGCTCTATTGGGTTGAGATCTGGTGACTGTGGGGGCCATTTTAGTACAGTGAACTCATTGTCATGTTCAAGAAACCAATTTGAAATGATTCGAGCTTTGTGACATGGTGCATTATCCTGCTGGAAGTAGCCATCAGAGAATGGGTACATGGCAGTCATAAAGGGGTGGACATTGTCAGAAACAATGCTCAGTTAGGCCGTGGCATTTAAATGATGCCCAATTGGCACTAAGGGGCCTAAAGTGTGCCAAGAAAGTATCCCCCACACCATTACACCACCACCACCAGCCTGCACAGTGGTAACAAGGCATGATGGATCCATGTTCTCATTCTGTTTACGCCAAATTCTGACTCTACCATCTGAATGTCTCAACAGAAATCGAGACTCATCAGACCAGGCAACATTTTTCCAGTTTTCAACTGTCCAATTTTGGTGAGCTTGTGCAAATTGTAGCCTCTTTTTCCTATTTGTAGTGGAGATGAGTGGTACCCGGTGGGGTCTTCTGCTGTTGTAGCCCATCCGCCTCAAGGTTGTGCGTGTTGTGACTTCACAAATGCTTTGCCGCATACCTCAGTTGTAACGAGTGGTTATTTCAGTCAAAGTTGCTCTTCTATCAGCTTGAATCAGTCGGCCCATTCTCCTCTGACCTCTAGCATTAACAAGGCATTTTCGCCCACAGGACTGCCGCATACTGGATGTTTTTCCCTTTTCACACCATTCTTTGTAAACCCTAGAAATGGTTGTGTGCGTGAAAATCCCAGTAACTGAGCAGATTGTGAAATACTCAGACCGGCCCGTCTGGCACCAACAACCATGTCACGCTCAAAATTGCTTAAATCACCTTTCTTTCCCATTCTGACATTCAGTTTGGAGTTCAGGAGATTGTCTTGACCAGGACCACACCCCTAAATGCATTGAAGCAACTGCCATGTGATTGGTTGATTAGATAATTGCATTAATGAGAAATTGAACAGGTGTTCCTAATAATCCTTTAGGTGAGTGTAGAAATAGGACAAAAATGTGTCTAGACCGGGTTTCTTTAACAAGGGCTGTACTCTGTGGCACACAACCCTCAGCCAAACTTTTATTTATAATTGATAAAATATATGGACCTAGTCAAAAACAATAAAACGTTTTGTTGGAATCACATCATTTGCAGATGAAGTGACCTTTAAGGTACCCATAATCTCTGTGATCTAAGAAAGCGACAACATTTTAAAGGCTCTAAATGGATGAAATGTGACCTGTTTTCTTAAAGAGAAATTCTTTTTCAGTAGTATAACACAAGCCTCACAGAACACTTACCCCATTTATTGCCTACAAACACAGGACATGCTGCATGTAACGTTCTGCCATCTTCATTTCCATTTCTTAGCAGGTTAAACCACAACACGGCTGAACCCTTATGGAACAGAATCATGAACATGTGAGCACAGTTTAAAGTAAGTTATTTCATCTATTTCAGTTTCAGATGAAATCAATGGCACTGTGTGGTAAATAAAGGTGCTTCAACTAACTCTCTTTGGCTGAAGTGCTGCACCAATGACAGGGAACACTGTTGCCCCGCCAACGTCCACATCACTCATCTACAATAAAGTTGTTAACTGTCAATAATCTGGAAAGTGGGATTTATTTAAAATACATTACATAAATATTCCATAGATTACACCCTCACATAGATTAGGACAGTAGAAATCCGGCCTCCTCTGAGTTGAAAGTCAGAGTCATTTGTCAACTATGGAGAGATTTTGTAACAAAGTTATGAAATAAAACATGGTGCATGCTCTATTACAGGTACATGTCAAACAGGACCAGAGGGATAACAATAACACATATTTAAAAAATCATAACACCTTCATACAATATCCTACCTTTGAGTCATAATGTGGCTCATACTGGCCTCCAATTCCATAATTTGCAATCTGTAAAAAGGTGAATTTTAGTAAACCATAACAGATTAACACAATTCTCATATGAACAGTCAGTTCTGGCCTCTGTTTGAATGTTTAAGGCACAGAAAGTTGAAATTGTTGATTGTGAACTAGATACATTGACCTACAAGACTGTGAATACCTGGAGCTCCTCTGCTGTCTCCAGTTCTAGACCAGTGACATCCGCAATTCTTTGGTTGACCTGTGTGATCACAGGATCTTCATCTTCAGAGAGCCACGCACTGAGAGACATAAAGAGGGCGGTCATATTAACTCTTTCCCTGTCAGCTTTTTTGATCATTTTCACAAAAATGTCATGGCCCCCAGAATATTTTGTTGTATGAATATCTGAACATGCAATATGCAATATGTCAAAAGAAAGAACAGCATAAAAAAATCAGTTTTATTCTAGCTTCATGCATTCTTTTTTATCAACGCTTAAATGTGGATAAGTTTTATAAAAAAAAAAATTAGTAACATTTTGCAATAAACTGAGAAATTGTTTTTTTCTCTCAATGACTACAACGTGCATAAGCAATGTTTTTATTTTTTTGTTTTTAGCTATTTTTTTTTCCCTGTGTTTTGATCTGGAGATTCTCTACTCTTTCAGAAGATGCATAATAGCGCCCCCTACTGTATAACAGTCAGGTTGCCAGGTCTGTGCAACAAAAGTAGCCCAATGGCCAGTCAAAAGTAGTTCAAAAATAGCCCAATGCGATTTTCTCCAAATGACCCCACTGAATTTGTATGTTTGGGGTCTGGTGTTTTGGGGGTGTTGGAGCACCGAAATCATACGTATCATTTAAACCAGCAGCCATATCACCCTGTAGCCCAAGACTGGTTTCCCCCTGAAGCTAAGCAGGGCTGAGCCTGATCAATACCTGGATGGGAGACCAACTGGGAAAACTAGCTGTCTGCTGGTAGAGGTGTTAGTGAGGCCAGCAGGGGGCGCTCATCCTGTGGTCTGTGTGGGTCGTAACGCCCCAGTATAGTGATGGGGACACTATACTGTAACAAGCACCGTCCTTCGGATGAGACGTTAAACTTGGGTCTCTGTGGTCATTAAAAATCCCAGGATGTCCTTCGATAAAAGAGTAGGGGTGTAACCCCGGCATCCTGGTCAAATTTGCCCATTGGCCCCTGTCCATCATGGCCTCCTAATCATCCCCATATATATATATATGTTCCTGTTCGCTTCAGGGCAGCGAACAGAACGATTCCCAATCGTGTAGACAAGTATGAGCACTTGATACCCTTTTCCGAATATTTCAGTGTGGCAACTGTGTTATTGTAGAGCCAAAATAAGGTAAGCACAAAGTCCAGTTCTAGAGGTATCCGCCACACTTGTGCTCAAGATTCAAGATTCAAGAGTTTTATTTGTCACATACAGTTATATACAGAATATACAACCGGCAGTGAAATGTAAACAGGTCCGCTCCATGGACAGTGCAAATTCACAGTTAAAAACACAAGGGGGAAATTATAATAGACCCAGTGCTCAGTGAAAATGCTCCCCACAATAGTAAACCCTGTTTTTAGCACAGGAAGTGCAGTCTCTTTTGGAGAGGGGCTATAGCACCTTTATGAAGTGTACTGAATGACAACGATGACTGGCTTTAGCAGTTTAACATCAAATGTTGTTCTAGCTCACTTAAGGTGTGTAGGTCAGTCAATTTCAAAGGCTTCTGGGTCTAATGGCATCAGAGTCCCCGGGTTATTGCTCTGGACCTATTGGGACTCTATATGAGACCATTATAATATAGGCTCAAGAGCAGAGGCTTAGCCCCTGGTTTCACCTTCGGCAAGCCACAAGGGTTATGCGCAGGTGCTGTGACCCCAGTATTTGATTTAGGGTGTCCCACAGGGGGTGTATTACCGTCGAAAAATTATTTCAACAGATGCCTTCTTTACAGGCTTGGGTGCTTCCTGGAAGGCCGGACTCTGGGAAGGCCGTCATCTCACTTGGCACAAAAATTATTTGGAGATGATGGCAGAGCTTCTTTCTCCTAGACAGATAACACATCCATAGTGTCATATATAAATCACCATGGCAGGTTGAGTTCGCACCCACTGTTCAGGTTGGTGCAGCATGCCTTGCTTTGACTACTCTCACTGAGAGAAAAATGGGACAGGCTGAGGGCATCTGTATGCTTTCTCCAGTGGTGATGCTCCCGGTAGTTCTGGAAGGAGTATGGCAAGACGAGTGTGCCCCTTGTTTGTAGCTCTGTTTTGGCCAGCCTGAATATGGTTCTTAAATTTAGTAGCTCTCCTGGGAGGCTCTCCTAAGAAGATATTTTGAAGAATATTGGGGACCAAACAACAATAATGTTCATTGACTTCCATTGTATGGACCAAAAAAGAAAAAGAAAAGAAACATTTCTCAAAATATACTTTTTTATGTTCCACAGAAGAAAGAGAATCATACAGTTTTGGAAAGACAGGAGCGTCAGTAAATTATTTTTCATTTTGGGATGGAGGCGCATACCTTTTTGACACACGGGATGCAGCAGAAACTTTTTTCCCAGAAACTGGATCTATGACTTTAGCTCTGGAAAGCTAAATATAAACAGAGATTTGTGTTGCATTAGATTAATATTGTTAATTACTAATAATACATTATTTGATGTTTAAAAATGGTACAACAAATTATCAATGATACCAGTTATCAATTACAAACAATGAATGCTTCAGCAAATAATTATTCCTCAAATATTACCATGTCTACACTGAAATAATTTAAAAGAGCAGTTTAAAATATATAATTGTAACCTGTTATAATCATTTTATATAAAGAGTTGATGAGCATGTTGTAGTGCTACTTAATCAAACATAAATGGCATTTAATGAACCTTTTATCTGTACCTTTGGCCTGGCCAGTGTTTTGATGGTGTCTATCTCTTCTTCAGAAAGAAAGTCATGGTATCGTAGTATCATAGGCTGATCCCACTCCACTTCCTCTTTGAATAGCACCAGCGGGTTTCCTCTTCCTGTTCTGTACCTGCACACCAGTTTTCTCTCTCTCTGTGGTGTCTGTAAGCCATTATGCAATATTACTCCACATTAATGACTATACTTTTACTTGAAATTTGGAAGAAATGTTGTCAGTGGATTACAGAATAAAACAAAAATGTTCATTTTACTCAAACAGTGTCATTTTACTTTTGCAGTGGTGTCTTAATTTTTTTCCAGAGCTATAGATCTTCTCAGGCACCTACTCACCATCACAACCCTCTTGCCTGTGCATAGAGCCTCATATGCTTTGTCCATGGAGTCAACAGGGGAGTCAGAAGGAGGGATGTGTTTTGCAGTCCAGTCCCAGGTCCTAATGCTCTCTATTATGCTTTTGTAAAGTGCAGACTGAAGATCTCCCTCTGTGTGATCTAAGAACAATTGCAAATTAGATGCATTATAAAAGAGTGTGAATTAGTGCATTTGTTTCAGGTGATCTTCATTTAACCGTTGGTGGTTATTGTTAAAGCACACTGCTAATATAGCATTGTTTGGCTTTGCATTATTACACATAATGCTTTTGAAGTCAACATACAGTGGCAAATGTGTAAAACCATTCAAAAAATGTTGGATTTTTTTAATTCATCCATTTAAACCTGGAAATTCTTTCAAATAAAGAAAGTAACCTATTAAGCTAGTTTTTAGTCATGTGAACCCAAAATCGAGGCATTTGTATGGGGTATTTTTTCAACAACAAAAAAGTGTTTTATTTCTCATATATTTTCAGGTAAATGGAAAACCTACTTAAAGAGGCTGTTCCACATGACTAAGCAAGTCACAGTTCCCATGCATGGGGAGGAAGAAAGATCTTTCCTAAGATGAAAAGTATGAAAATGTGCAATGTCTTGCAAAAGACATGAAAACTAGTAGCTTTATATTTTGTGAAAACTGAACAGAGACGTCAAAAGATTTAGAGCACAAGAGAACTCTGTCAGTTAGGGAAAGTTTCTGTCAAACAAATGATTTGCATTAAAAGGACAGCTATAAAGAGCAACTGTTGAGCAGCAAACAGGTATTTGGCATCTCAAAAACCTCATGCATAAAGTTGCATTTCAGCCGCCCAAACCAAAGCTCACAAAGAGAAACGTTTACAGATTTCTTTATATTAGGTGTCTTTAACGCAGAACGTGATTTCACCAAGTGCAACATTCCTTGTTGATTCAACATTTTTGTTGATTCTGGAACAACATTCCAATCAACCAATCAACCACATTTTACAGTTTATGTCAAATTTAGGCTTACAACCAGAGCAGTGGTGCCAGATTGGGCGGTTTTGAATTTGATTGTGTGGGTTAAAAATGGGTTTAGGCTGGTGGACAAAATTTGGGGTCAGTTCGGAGGGTTTCAAAAATCGAAATTGTATTGTCTAATTGCTTAATAAACAAAACTCAAGTGTGCATGAATTCCACAAAATCAGCAATCATGACACACACAGGCCCATGAAGAGTCAGCTGGCGTAGGTGTTTACGTCGCCGATGAGCACGCACTTTCAGCCAATCAGCGATCAGCAGGCAGATGCGCTCATCCATGACTGACATTTTTAGTGTGTTAAATCAAAGCTGTATATTCAAGTGACCGCTATGCCAAAGTGGCATAAATATACAGTAAATTGTATCTACAGTAAAGAGTGGTGATCCAACTCTCAAACATGGATTACACCTGTGACTCCAAGACTCTTTATAAATATAATCATCCATCGTCATATACACACTCAGGACATCTGCAACTAGCAACCCCGACAGCTGCTGAGGTTTGAATCAACGATTAATCAGGCTTGACTGGGCTAAGTGCGTAATGTTCTATGTACTTCACGAAAGACGTACTGTAGTTTTGTCAAAGCAAAGAGCAACACAAAGGTAAGCGCATTTTTGTTTTTTTTGTTGCCGGACACATGACACATTTTGGCAGTGGTGTGTGCATTAGCGTGTGAGAAATACCTGTTAATTACGTTGCTTTTTCTGATCTCTTATTGGACACGTTTTGCACTTAAATTGGCTTATGTTGACATTGAAAAAGATGCACGTGTTTTTCTGAGGGATTGCCGTTTTGACAGTTTCCACCTGGACATTTTTGTCATATTTGCTGATTATCTTTAATGTATTTGCCCTGTTTTGATCCGTTTTCCTGGGAAATAGATTTTTTTGTCATCAACATTATGTTTTAAGGAGATAAAAATGGTACTTATCAACCTTGATTGGTATAGCAATAAAATTATATCACATTACTTTGTCAGTTAAAGTTGTGGCCGTTTTTTTCTTGGAGTGAGTGGGTTTTGGTGAGCTTTTGGGCTGGAAATCTTCGACCCAATCTGGCAACACAGAACCAGAGTTAGGTGCTTCTACATCAGTGTTATTCACCATCATTTCCCTCTGATTTTAGGAATAACGTTTAGGACCATAGACTGTAAAAAAAAAAAAAAAAAAAACTTGCATTCACTTTCTTCCATTACAGAAAAGCCGCCAATGTCCCAATATGGCACTGACATCTTGCGCTGATTTGGGACCTGCATCTGCGCAGTAGTGACCTCGGGACCTGAGTCTGCGCAGTAGAGAGCAGGAAGTATCAAGACCCCGCCCACAATCCCGCAGTATCTGTTAGTACAGTTTACTGCAAAACAATTCATTATGTTGGTGTGAAATAAACATTATGGAAATGTAGAAATCAAAGTTAAAGCTCCAATCTCCTCCCGAAATTCCAGAAAAAAAAAAGTCTGTTGATGCCTCAGAGAAGCTGTCAATCACAGCTGTCAATCATAACTTTGGAAAAAAAAATTGAAGTGTAATTTGATTGTTTAGTTTGTCTCGCGTCCCATTAGAATACTGTGTACTAAAAAAAATGGGTCCCACTTTCTATTAGGTGGCCTTAACTACTATGTACTTATTGTGTTCATATTGTATTGCAAAACACTTTTGCTTATATTAAGGTGGGATACGGATAAAGTTAGGGGCAGGTGTGATGGTATCGGTAAGTTTAAGGGTAAAGTTAGGGGCAGGTGTGGTGGTATCGGTAAGTTTAAGGGTAAAGTTAGGGGCAGGTGTGGTGGTATCGGTAAGTTTAAGGGTAAAGTTAGGGGCAGGTGTGGTGGTGTGGGTAAGTTTAAGGGTAAAGTTAGGGGCAGGTGTGGTGGTATCGGTAAGTTTAAGGGTAAAGTTAGGGGCAGGTGTGGTGGTGTGGGTAAGTTTAAGGGTAAAGTTAGGGACAGGTGTGGTGGTGTGGGTAAGTTTAAGGGTAAAGTTAGGGACAGGTGTGGTGGTATCGGTAAGTTTAAGGGTAAAGTTAGGGATGGTGTGGTGGTATCGGTAAGTTTAAGGGTAAAGTTAGGGACAGGTGTGGTGGTATCGGTAAGTTTAAGGGTAAAAGTTAGGGACAGGTGTGGTGGTATCGGTAAGTTTAAGGGTAAGTTAGGGACAGGTGTGGTGGTATCGGTAAGTTTAAGGGTAAAGTTAGGGACAGGTGTGGTGGTGTGGGTAAGTTTAAGGGTAAAGTTAGGGACAGGTGTGGTGGTGTGGGTAAGTTTAAGGGTAAAGTTAGGGACAGGTGTGGTGGTATCGGTAAGTTTAAGGGTAAAGTCAGGACGGTGTGGTGGTGTGGGTAAGTTTAAGGGTAAAGTTAGGGACAGGTGTGGTGGTGTGGGTAAGTTTAAGGTTAAAGTTAGGGACAGGTGTGGTGGTATCGGTAAGTTTAAGGGTAAAGTTAGGGATGGTGTGGTGGTATCGGTAAGTTTAAGGGAAAAGTTAGGGACAGGTGTGGTGGTATCGGTAAGTTTAAGGGTAAAGTTAGGGACAGGTGTGGTGGTATCGGTAAGTTTAAGGGTAAAGTTAGGGACAGGTGTGGTGGTATCGGTAAGTTTAAGGGTAAAGTTAGGGACAGGTGTGGTGGTGTGGGTAAGTTTAAGGGTAAAGTTAGGGACAGGTGTGGTGGTATCAGTAAGTTTAAGGGTAAAGTTAGGGATGGTGTGGTGGTATCGGTAAGTTTAAGGGTAAAGTTAGGGACAGGTGTGGTGGTATCGGTAAGTTTAAGGGTAAAGTTAGGGACAGGTGTGGTGGTATCGGTAAGTTTAAGGGTAAAGTTAGGGACAGGTGTGGTGGTATAGGTAAGTTTAAGGGTAAAGTTAGAGACAGGTGTGGTGGTGTGGGTAAGTTTAAGGGTAAAGTTAGGGACAGGTGTGGTGGTGTGGGTAAGTTTAAGGGTAAAGTTAGGGACAGGTGTGGTGGTATCGGTAAGTTTAAGGGTACAGTTAGGGACGGGTGTGGTAGTATCGGTAAGTTTAAGGGTAAAGTTAGGGACAGGTGTGGTGTGTGGGTAAGTTTAAGGGTAAAGTTAGGGACAGGTGTGGTAGTATCGGTAAGTTTAAGGGTAAAGGTAGGGACGGGTGTGGTGGTGTGGGTAAGTTTAAGGGTAAAGTTAGGGACAGGTGTGGTGGTATCGGTAAGTTTAAGGGTACAGTTAGGGACGGGTGTGGTAGTATCGGTAAGTTTAAGGGTAAAGTTAGGGACAGGTGTGGTGGTGTGGGTAAGTTTAAGGGTAAAGTTAGGGACAGGTGTGGTGGTGTGGGTAAGTTTGACGAGGAGTGGAGCGGCGTGATTTTGAATGGAGTGAAGAGTGGGTTTTTAAAAATTCAGAGCGTCATGGTTTTCATTCGCTCTGAGAGTGCTCCACTACCGCTCCAACACATTTAACTAGCTTGATACAGATGGATCACTCAAATCTGAAAGAATGTAAACGTTATGATGATGGCAATGGACAGGAGCAGGATGTTATGGTTCAAGGAATTTTTGTACCTTCTACATACTGACGATGATTTTGTGAAAGCAAACAGGTAGCAGTTATTCACACACGTAATCGTTCTCTCTAATGCAGGCAAACAAATGTAATCTTACAGTGCTTATTGTTACAGGTGTTGTGTGGCAGGGAAGAGACTGAATAGGACTTCCAAAATTAGACGGGTTTATTTAAATGAGAAGATTAAACAGGAACAGAACACACAACACAAACCAACTGGAACATTACCACCTCAAGAATGGACAAGGAGTGGAGGGAAGGGAGTTCAATATAAAGGCAATGCAAATGATGAATGACAGGTGCAGGGAATCTGGGGAGAGCGGGAAAGATGATGAGGAAGTGAGTTCAGGTGTGAGACAGGGAGGATTACGTGAAATAGAGTCCAGGACAGGCGTGGATTGTAACACGTGTCTGCTTACAGTTATCTGTATCTGATTTTGAATGAGTAGAAATCTGTAATGTAGTGACCCGTAGATAAAATAACTGATGAAAACTTACTATTTTCATCTTTCCAAACAAAATTTGCACTGCAAAAAGCAGTAATGATGTTTAACTTTTAATGCTGACAAAGCATATAAGCTTGGCATGTCGTAGGAAAAAGAAATTGCACACTAGTGTTCCAATAAACCACATTGAAACTATCTTCTGTTGTTTATTTATTTTTTCATTTATTGTATGTTATAAACCGAACTTTTGTGATATTTCAGAGCTTACTTAAATACTTCAGCGTTTAGCCGCAAATTTCCTCGGAGCGAAGACAGAGCTGCGTTTCTGACATCAGTGAGCAAGGAGTGGAACGGGGAGCAGGAAATGGTGAACCCGGAGCGGAGTGATTATTGAATGCTTAGAGCGTGGAGGGGAAATTGCTGCCGCTCTACTCCGCTCACATACTCTGGTGTCAACAGTGTCATTATAAATGTAATTGCAAGTACAATGTAAAAACATGCATGTACACAATAAGTGCATTCTATCAAAGGATTAATGTAAATGTAAAGTGGGTCCCAAAAATGTTCATGTTGTATTGCCAAATGCTTTTGATACTATTAAGGTGGGAATATACAGGTTAAAGGAACACTGTAAAAAGCTTCACTCTCACTGCGGTGTGAACAAGTGTCACAGCAGCCGCGAGCGAACGCACAGAGTGACGTCCTAACATCATTCTCAACACACTCAGATGTGTCTAATATGATCAACAGAGCTGCGTCCCCTCATACTCATGACCGGGACTGTGGCATAATAAAAGTCCCGCTGCTCGTTCATCTCATTAACAATCGCTCCGGCGGCCTCGCTCAGCTCCACAACATTCGGTCCTGCTCCGCTTCACACTACAGTAACGTTAATAATCACATCCATGAACATGATTTCTGCCCGAGTCCTATCCTGATTCTTTCCCACCGGCTGTGAGGTGAAGACCACACGGCCCAAGATTCTGCGCTCAAATGTGGCGTCATCAAACTACGCCTTTGTTTTGAATAGGCGACCTCTAGCGGACGGAAAAGTTACGTAGTGCACCTTTAACTTTAAAAAAGTGAGGAAATTCATTGCCTAAGTAAATAAACTTCATGTGTAATTGAAAAAAATTAAGTTATGGGGAATTGTCAAGGTCATATAACTTATTGTTTTCAACTACACATGAAATTTATTACTTAATGATTTTAAGGCAGCAGGTTTCCTCACTTTTTTATAGTTAAGTCAACTGATCACTTTTTACAGTGAATCTACTACAACTCTAACATGCAGGTGTTAAATATGAGTACAATTTATAATTTCATACTTTCATATTATTATTATTATTATTGTTTTTTTCCTGAGCAGAAGCAGTGAATATAGGGGAGGTGAATATAAGGGAAAAATCTCTGAATTAATCATGGTTCTTGTAAACTCCTTACCTTGCTGAGATGACAGCTGAATCTGATGGGAAAATGAAGCAAGCTGGTAAAGAACCTCCTCTTTAGTAACAACAGCTTCCTCGCCCTGACTGAGTTTCCTGAAGGTTTCTTCCATCCAGAGGAGGGCGCACTGAAAGTGTTGACTGAGATAAGAGATCATGGCGATGTGGAACGTTTCATCTGGATCCAGTCTTAGGTTGTGTTTGGTTTCTGAAAAGCCACACATCGAGTTGATCGAGTCACTAACACCCTCAGACTATCAAGTACAAACTGAACAAGACAAAAAATCAGGCAGCTGAGATTTGCTTTATAGTGTTAAACTGTTATAGGGAGAGCAGGGCACAACCTAACTCGGGGTTAGTTGTAACAAACTTTCCACACATGCCAGCATGATGAAACTTAGTGTATTTTCTAGTTGCCATAGCAACACTATAAAGAAAAATTTGCACCAAAATTTGAAAAATCTTTGGAAGATATCACTGAGCATTTATTTAACTGTAGCAAAAGTACATTTCTTACTGAAGAAAATTTGTCATCTCTGTTTTTTGTGATTATTTAAAATAAGACAAATCTGATATTATCTTAATCTTATATCTATTATTTATCAGTTGAGATGTTCTTTAATGCTGATCTGACAGCAGAAGACACGAGCCGGAGTTAATCCCAGTGGAGCAGGCGGGGCATGTTGTCACACTGCGTTACAATGTACTATTCTATTCTATTCTATTCTATTCTATTCTATTCTATTCTATTCTATTCTATTCTATTCTATTCTGAATTCTATTGAGAACTGAGACTGAGAGTCAATGTTCAGAAATGATAAATTATTATGTTTACACTCTGTAAAAAAAAAAAAAAAATCCCTGTAAAATTTACGGTAAAAAAACGGCAGCTGTGGTTGCCAGAACTTGACTGTAAAAAGTATGGTAGCAACATTTTAGGTTTTACAGATTTAAGTTAAATTTAGAGTTAATAACCGTATTTCATTAACTAAAATAATGTTAAATTACCAACCTACTGAAATACCCATATCTGTTATGTACCTTTGATATTATACTGACAACCACCAATCACAGCAGTGATGAGAGTCACATGATGAATCAAGGACAATACTAAAAGGTGCACTGCACAGTGTCATTCACACTAACACTAAACATCATCATGGTAACATACATTATTTATTAACATTAAATGTAACATAAAACCCTAATGTACATAACTGACTAATAAAACTAAGAAGAAACAGTTATTTCAACGAAAATACATCAACTGTTAAGTGTCACACAATATTTTATTCAGAATACAACATAGATGACATATCAAATGTTTAAACTGAGAAAATGTATCATTTTAAGGGAAAAATAAGTTGATTTTAAATTTCATGGCATCAACACATCTCAGAAAAGTTGTGACAAGGCCATGTTTCCCACTGTGTGGCATCCCCTCTTCTTTTTCTAACAGTCTGCAAACGTCTGGGGACTGAGGAGACGAGCTGCTCAAGTTTAGGAATAGGAATGTTGTCCCATTCTTGTCTAATACAGGCTTCTAGTTGCTCAACTGTCTTAGGTCTTCTTTGTGGCATCTTCCTCTGTATGATGCGCCAAATGTTTTCTATGGGTGAAAGATCTGGACTGCAGGCTGGCCATTTCAGTCCCCGGATCCTTCTTCTACGCAGCCATGATGTTGTAATTGATGCAGTATGTGGTCTGGCATTGTCATGTTGGAAAATGCAAGGTCTTCCCTGAAAGAGACGACGTCTGGATGGGAGCATATGTTGTTCTAGAACTTGGATATCCCTTTCAGCATTGATGGTGCCTTTCCAGATGTGTAAGCTGTCCATGCCACACGCACTCAACCCCATCCCATCACAGATGCAGGCTTCTGAACTGAGCACTGAGAACAACTTGGGTTGTCCTTGTCCTCTTTAGTCCGGATGACATGGCGTCCCAGTTGTCCAAAAAGAACTTCAAATTTTGATTGGTCTGACCACAGAACAGTTTTCCACTTTGCCACAGTCCATTTTAAATGAGCCTTGGCCCAGAGAAAACGCCTGCGCTTCTGGATCATGTTTAGATATGGCTTCTTTTTTGATCTATAGAGTTTTAGCCGGCAACGGCGAATGGCACGGGTGGATTGTGTTCACCGACAATGTTTTCTGGAAGTATTCCTGAGCCCATGTTGTGATTTCCATTACAGTAGCATTCCTGTATGTGATGCAGTGCCGTCTAAGGGCCCGAATATCACGGGCATCCAGTATGGTTTTCCAGCCTTGACCCTTACGCACAGAGATTGTTCCAGATTCTCTGAATCTTTGGATGATATTATGCACTGTAAATGATGATAACTTCAAACTCTTTGCAGTTTTTCTCTGAGAAACTCCTTTCTGATATTGCTCCAGTATTTTTGGCCGCAGCATTGGGGGAATTGGTGATCCTCTGCCCATCTTGACTTCTGAGAGACACTGCCACTCTGAGAGGCTCTTTTTATACCCAATCATGTTGCCAATTGACCTAATAAGTTGAAAATTGGTCCTCCAGCTGTTCCTTATATGTACATTTAACTTTTCCGGCCTCTTATTGCTGTCCCAACTTTTTTGGAATGTGTAGCTCTCATGAAATCCAAAATGAGCCAATATTTGGCACGCCATTTCAAAATGTCTCACTTTCAACATTTGATATTTTATCTGAGCTACTTTCCTGTAGCTCAAACAATAAGAGCGTGGCGCTAGCAACGCCAAGGTCATGGGTTTGTGAATAATTTTTTATTCACAATTTGTACAGTCCCAACTTTTTTGAAATCAGGTTTGTAAGGTTAAATCTATTACAGTTATTCACTGTATACAGTACAGAAACATTCTGTTAACCAGTTACCTGTTTTTAACCGTAGCATTTTTACAGTCTTTTACCATTAAAATCACGATAATTTTTAGACTGTATAGCTGTGTTTTGTGGTGTGTTTATTGTCAAACTCAAAAAAAACATTTTTTTTTTTAACTGAACCCAAGTGGATTTACACAAACTGAGACAGTCAAAAAGCGTTAGGTTGTGCCCCGCTCTCCCCTACTTATGATTACAGCTTCAAATCACTAAGAGTGATAAAGAACATAAAGCCACCATGAAACCCACCAGAAAACAACGCGATGCTCCTCGGATCCAATCTGTACATTTCTTGCAGTCTAACCAAAGCCACCACTACACCTTCTACATCATCTGCGCTGGGGAGAGTCTGAGCTGAAGACTTCAGGCTTTCCAAAGCATCTGAGAGAAACCAGAAGTGTTACTGACACTGAGCTCGATCTGCAGAACCCAATACAGATGAAACATCTCGGTTACGTATGGTAACCCTCGTTCCCTGAAGGAGGGAATGGAGACGTGCGTCGGACGTCACCGACGAATTGGGATCACTTCAGGGAGCCCCTATCAGCTTCGAGATATAGAGAACAGGCCAATGAGAATTGGCGTGCAAGGTTTGCATCTCGCGCTCCGCCCCGCGTCGTGGGTATAAAGCGGAAGTGAAATGCACGTACGTTTGTTTTTCACCGAGGAGCCGAACCGTGACTCGGCCTGCAATGATGGTACAGCAACTGTGGCGACGGGACGTACGTTTCCGTTCCCTCCTTCAGGGAACGAGGGTTACCATACGTAACCGAGACGTTCCCTTTCAGTCGGTCACGTTCGACGTACGTCGGACGTCACCGACGAATTGGGATCCCTTTGGAACACGCCACAGTTGCTACCACTTCCAGCGCCCTGAGAGAGTCCCTCAGACCCCGGCTGTTCCGGGCGGGGAAATTCACGCAGGGAGGGTCAGCTGCTGTTCCGCAAGACCCACTCAGCAGACTATTGGATAACGCTGGGAAAGCGTGCCCCGGGGGGCCGCTGCGGAAGCCACATCATGCCCAGGGGGAGTTACCATGTGGAGAATACACGTATGGACTGGCCGTGGGCAGTGCTACATACGGAAGCCCCAGGGGTGGCTCCGGCCAAACTTTAGGCGGGGGTCAACACCACACTGGGACGGCAGAGCGAGGAAAAGACACGAGCTCGCCGAAGGGAGACTTACCGTGGAGAATACACATATGGGACCGCTGTGGGGGTCACAACATATGGAACCAAGCCTAACACAAGTTCCACCAATGCATACAAGCGTTAGGCCTGGCATCGGATGCTCCGCCACGTCCGACTGCCGAGGGTTGCGGAGGACTCGACAGGGTTCGCCATGCTGGGGAACTCGACTGGAGCATATAAGCGCACGTATCCGTTCCAGGGGAAGGGAGTGCCGCAGCAAGCCGACACTTAGAACGGGCACTTCGGTGTTACTGACTATGGGAAGTGAGCACACAGGAAGATACCGGCTCTACACGTAGGCTATAGAACCTAGCGAACATGTTGGGTGTCGCCCAGCCAGCAGCTCTACAAATATCTGCTAGCAAGGTGCCATGAGCCAGCGCCCAGGAAGAAGCTACACCCCTGGTGGAGTGGGCTCTTAACCCGAGCGGGCAGGGCACGTCTTGGGTTTCATACGCCAAGACGATGGCATTCACTATCCAGTGGGCCATCCTCTGCTTGGAGACAGCCTTTCCCTTCTGCTGTCCTCCATAACAGATGAAGAGCTGCTCTGAGGTCCTGAAGCTTTGCGTTCTGTCCACGTAAGTCCACAAGGCGCGGACGGAACAGAGAAAAGCTAGGGCTGGGTCTGCCTCCTCCGAAGGCAGCGCTTGCAGGCTCACCACCTGGTCCCGGAAGGGAGTGGTGGGAACCTTGGGCACATATCCAGGCCGGGGTCTCAGGATTACGTGAGAGTTACCAGGCCCGAATTCCAGGCACGATTCGTCGACCAAAAATGCCTGCAGGTCCCCTACCCTCTTGATGGAGGCCAATGCAGTCAGGAGTACTGTCTTCAGAGACAGAATTTTTAACTCAGCTGACTGCAAAGGCTCAAAGGGAGGCCTCTGCAGTGCGGTCAGCACCAGAGACAGGTCCCAAGAGGGTATAGAGGGAGGGCAAGGCGGATTCAGTCTCCTCGCCCCCCTCAGGAACCTGACGATCAGATCATGCTTCCCTAAGGACTTTCCGCCTACGAGGTCATGATTGGCGGCGATGGCGGCCACATAAACTTTGAGGGTGGAGGGAGACAGCCTGGAAGGAAAGCACGGAACTGACCGAACACCGGGGTCACCTCGGCGAGAAGAGCACCATTCGACGAACAGGTTCTACTTCAATGCGTAGAGGTGCCTTGTAGAGGGCGTTCTAGCGGAAGTAATGGTGTCTACCACAGCTTGGGGCAGACCGCCTAGAACCTCCGCGTCCTGTCCAGGGACCAGACATGGAGTTTCCAGAGGTCCGGACGCGGGTGCCAGAGGGTGCCCCGTCTCTGAGTCAGGAGGTCCTTCCTCAGAGGAATGGGCCAAGGAGGTGCTGTCGCGAGGAGCACTAGTTCCGGAAACCAAGTCCTGTTGGGCCAGTATGGAGTGACCAACAGGACTTGCTCCTCGTCCTCCCTGACCTTGCACAGTGTTTGTGCAAGAAGGCTCACTGGGGGAAACGCATATTTGCGTAGGCCCCAGGGCCAGCTGTGTGCCAGCGCATCCGAGCTGAGGGTCCCCTCGGTCAGGGAATAGAACAGCTGGCAGTGGGTGGAGTCTGGGGCGGCAAACAGATCTACCTGCGCGGCCTCAAAATGACTCCAGATCAGCTGGACCACCTGGGGATGGAGTCTCCACTCTCCCGGGAGCACTGGCTGTCGTGAGAGCTCGTCGGCCGCACGATTGAGCAGGCCCGGAATATGAATGGCATGAAGCAACCTCAGATGCTTCTGACTCCATAGGAGGAGATGGCGGGCGAGTTGTGACATGCAACAGGAGTGTAGACCACCCTGTTTGTTGATGTACGCAACGGCCGCAGTGCTGTCCGTAAGGACCAGAACATGCTTGCCTCGGAGCAGCGTTTTGAAGTGGCTGAGTGCAAGACGAACTGCTAACAACTCCAGGCAATTGATATGCCATTGCAGTTGGGGCCCCGTCCACAGACCCGATACTGCAAGCCCATTGTACGTGGCATCCCAGCCGGTGGATGAGGTATCCGAGGAGACAACAGCATGCCTGGACACTTGTTCTAGAGGCACTCCTGCCCATAGAAATGAAGGGTCCGACCACGGGCTGAAGGTTTGGCGGCATCTCGGCGTCACTTGGACACAGAGACTTCCGCTGCGCCACGGGAACCGGTTGTGGAGCCAGCGTTGAAGCGGTCTCATATGAAGCAATCTCAGCGGCGTTACTGCGGCTGTGGATGCCATATGCCCCAGGAGCCTCTGAAAATGTTTCAGTGGTACCACTATCCTGCGTTTGAACAAATTCACGCAGTTCAACACTGACTGGACGCGCTCCTCGGTGAGGCGCGCTGTCCGGGCGACCGAGTCTATCTCCATCCCGAGAAAAGAGATCCTCTGCGAGGAGCAGAGTTTGCTCTTCTCCCAGTTGACCTGAAGCCCCAACTGGCAAAGGTGACGGAGCACCATGTCCCTGTGTTTGCACAACTGCTCTCGCGACTGGGCAAGGATCAGCCAGTCGTCGAGGTAGTTGAGAATGCGAACACCACGCTCCCTCATGGGAGCAATGGCCGCCTCCGCGACTTTCGTGAAGACACGGGGCGACAGGGCCAGCCCGGCGGTAGGACCTTGTACTGATATGCTTTCCGTCGAATGCAAAGCGTAGGAACGGTCTGTATCGAGGGAGAATCGAGACATGAAAGTACCCGTCCTTCAGGTCGATCGCTGCAAACCAATCTTGGGGACGGACGGCAGCCTGTGAAGGGACTGGTTCAGAAGTCGCAGATCCAAGATCGGTCGTAACCCGCCGCTTTTCTTGGGCACAATGAAGTACGGGCTGTAGAAGCCGGTCTTCATATCGGCTGGAGGGACCGGCTCTATCGCGTCCTTCGCCAGTAGGACTGCAATCTCCGCCTGGAGCACAGGGGCATTCTCCTTCGACATGGAGGTGAAGTGAATGCCCCTGAACTTGGGGGGACGCCGGGCGAACTGAATCACATAGCCGAGTCTGATAGTACGGATGAGCCAGCGAGACGGGCTGGGAAGCGCTAGCCAGGCTCCCAGGAACCGTGCAAGCGGGACCAACACAGCGTACCCACAGCGGGGCAGCGCGGCGGCATGCAGGGACCCTATACGACATAGTGCGTCCCAAACACAGCCGGCACCCCCTGCTGGTGATAAGAGAGGCGCCTGAGGATGACAAGGCATGGAAGCGTCGAACACCGCCGAGCGCGCTCTCTTGGCACCCAGAGATTTCGGAAACTGCTCGTTTATTGACAATTTGGGTGCTGCGGTGCTGCGGCCGTCTCCCGAAGAGCAATCTCCTCCATCCCTGGGTGGCCCGTCTCAGGGTCTCTTACAACGGCGCTTGGCAGCGGCCTGAGCGGGCTGGACGTCCTTCCCACGGCCGTCTCCACGCCGACGCCCGGGTGGAGGCTGCTGCTGGGCTGGGGCGGGAGTGGGGGCCGGGGCGGCGGTGGGCGGACGTCCTCGGCGACGAGCAGGCGGAGGTGCTGCGGCCGGCAGTGGGGTGGAGGCAGCAGCTGACCACCGGGGCAGGATGTATTTTATGGCCTCCGTCTGCTTCTGGGCGACCGAGAACTGCTGGGCAAAGCTCTCGACCGCGTCGCCAAACAACTCAGCCGGGGAGATGGGGGAGACCAGGAACCGATTTTTATCGGTCTCCCTCATGTCGGCCAGGTTGAGCCAAAGATGTCGCTCCTGGACCACTAGAGTGGACATTGCCTGACCAATGAAACGGGTGGTGACTTTCATCACCCGGAGGGCGAGATCCGTCGCCGTCCGGAGCTCCCGGAGGAGCTCTGGGCCAGGGCTACCTTCGTGCATATCCATGAGTGCCCGGGCCTGATGCACCTGAAGCAGCGCCATGGCATGCAAGGCGGACGCAGCCTGGCCACAAGACCTGTAAGCCTTCGCAGTCAGACTGGAGGAGAACTTACAGGCCTTGGACGCGAGACGTGGGTTGCCGGACACAGTTGCATCGCGACGGCCCGCTCCACTGGCTTGCCCGCCGTCAAGGGTAGTGAGGAGGGAGGAGGCACTGGGTCGGTTCCTGGCACTAAAGGGTGTCGACCACGACCTGGTGAGCTCCTCATGCACCTCCGGGAAGAAAGGCACCGGGGCGGGACGTGCTGGTTCTCAGCGTCCCGCCCCGGTGCCTTTCTTCCCGGAGGTGCATGAGGAGCTCACCAGGTCGTGGTCGACACCCTTTAGTGCCAGAAACCAATCGTCCAACCTAGAAGGTTCGGGACGTGGTGGAGGGTTCCACTCAAGCCTGACCTTGAGTGGAACCGGGAAAGCATAGCCGTCAACTCGGGGTCCGACTCGACCGCTGCCACTCTCCCAGAGGGAGGCAGTGCAGCCGAATCTTCATCCTCCCAGGACTGGAACTCCCCCTCCGATGCAGTGATCGACATCTGCTCATGAGCCAGAGCTCCGAAGGACACCACCGGACGCCCGTGGGAGGGGCCAGCAGGTTCCCCCGGAAGCTCAACCGGTAGCGCGCTTGTGAGGGATTAGGGGCCTGCGGAGGTATGCTCGGCGGGTTTGCCCTAAACGTAATCCTCAGGTCACACCGGCCATTCGTCGAAGTAGATCTATTCTGGGGAATATCATAAGTATAGTGTAATAAAGTACACACAAATCATTTGCAAACTATTAGTTTATAGTTCATCGTTTATAAACTAGTCAATACATTAATAGACTATATACAAATAGTGAGCTATTCATTCATTGTCACTGTAATTAACAAATGATTATTGTTTAATTAGCTCATGTAAAGAGTTAAATAATGCTTTGTTAACTTATTAACAGTAAATAGTTCTCACTTTATATGGAAAATTACATTAATTTTAAACTAACTTTAATCTAACCTTTATTAGACATTGTATTTATTAGACACTAAATTGCATGTATATTTAGTGTTGCTTAAAATGTTTACAATTACATTAAGCATGCACGCACACACACACACACATTGGGTTTACATGCTTTATAGGGACTTTAGGAATTATAAGTCTTATACTGTGCAAACTGTATATTATTTCTCCTAATCCTTCCTGATGTATTTTAACAGTGTATTTGTATGTAATTCATATTGACAGCATTTGTTATTTATAAGTGGTTAGTTTAGCATTGAGATTAATGTATTTGTAAACATTTAAGGAACACTAAATATGAATGCAATAATGTCCAATAAAGTTTGGTTTACTAATATTGTTTTCCCATTTTCCGTGACCTAAAGTAAACTATTTATGGTTAATAAGTTGTTAACAAAGCATTATTTTACTTTTTAAATACAAAGTATGAGCTAATTAAACAATAACACTTAATTACAGTGACAATGAAAAAGAAGTATAGTCTATTAATGTATTGACTACAGTTTCTAAACTATTCATTAATTATAAACTAATAGTTTGCAAATGATCTGTAGATACTTTATTACACTATTATAAAGCATAACCTGAATTTCTACAGTTGTGTAAAGCTGACCTTTCACATGTGTTCCTCTATAAGGTCCAGTGCAGTCGGCCAGACTCGACTCAGCTTTCCCACAAGCTGGTACGCTGCAAGAGGGTTGCTGATGAACTCCTCTGGATCTTCAGGAGTGTCATCAACGTCATTCTCAAATGCATTCAGAACCCTGATAAATACATTATATGGCTAATACAAATATTTTAAGATGTGTTACAGACTGTGATAAAAATGAACAGAAAACACATTTGTGCTCTGTGTGTGTCTCCATAACTTCCTGATAATTAACAGACACTGAACTTAATTAAATGCACCATATTTCATTAACATAAATTAGGTTTTTAGTTGTGTAGTTGTTCATAAAAAACTTTATGTATTGCGTTAATGTTAAACTCAACTTACATAACACTGCCCTCTCGTTTTTTGTTTTCTTTTTCTTTGTGGTTCCAAAATAAAGTTCTTTGTGGATCTTCTGCTCTGTCTACACTATCACACCGGCCATAACTAACACTTACCTTTTCAGAAGGCCTGCTTGACGCTCCAGAGCTTCTGTATATTCATGAAGACATGTGGCAAACCTTTTTTTGATGTCTATAAGTTGAATCATGTGATCTGCAGATAGCATATCACAACAGATTCAGCACTCGTTCAAAAGCATGCATGGATAAAGAGAGGAGTGTTTTTACAGCCGTTTTATCATCTTATTGTAAGATAGACTTACCTGTTGAAGAGTAGAATTCATTTACAGCAACACGGGAAATCCAGCATGTTGAGAATAATACAATCCACTTTGCGTCCATTCCGAGCCGTTAGTTGAGCTGATTGTTCAGTCTCATTTTGTTCAAGGCAAAACTGTAGTCTCCATGATGTAATGATGAAATGCGGTGAGTTAAGTCACGCCTTTGAAGAAAACAGATTACAGCTAATTGTGTTTTTGTCTGACTGAATAATCTCCTACGATTAGACGCACACTTATAGCCACGGCAGGTTAGAGATCTGGGTAATTACACCAGGTAACATACTGGGATATTGAGGTTTTCACGTTTGAAAAGAGAGCCGTGGTCGCAACAAGCAGGTGTGTTTACAGTAAAAACATTACAAAATCAAATCTAATTGAGAAACAGGCCATTACAGATGCTGTTTATGCTTATGGTGAGTCATTTCACAGTTTCACAATCTTGTTATTTTTGCTTTATATTCACTTGAATTCTAGAGACTATAATAATGTACTGAACACAGTGTCACAATGCAACAACAACAAAATGCTCATAAAAATATATCATATATATATATATATATATATATATATATATATATATATATATATATATATATATATATATACAGTGGTGGTCATAATTATTGGCACCCTTGGTAACTATATGATCAAAGATAGCTGTAAAAATAAATCTGCATTGTTTATCCTTTTCATATCATTCAAAAAAATTCATAAAAACCTAACCTTTCATTGATGTAAAAGAATAGAAAGTCGAGGGAAAATCACATTATGAATGTTTTTCTCCAAAACACGTTGGCAACAGTTATTGGCATCCCTAGAATTTTTTTAATATCTCTTAAGTACACTCACCTAAAGGATTATTAGGAACACCTGTTCAATTTCTCATTAATGCAATTATCTAATCAACCAATCACATGGCAGTTGCTTCGATGCATTTAGGGGTGTGGTCCTGGTCAAGACAATCTCCTGAACTCCAAACTGAATGTCAGAATGAAAAAGAAAGGTGATTTAAGCAATTTTGAGCGTGGCATGGTTGTTGGTGCCAGACGGGCCAGTCTGAGTATTTCACAATCTGCTCAGTTACTGGAATTTTCACGCACAACCATTTCTAGGGTTTACAAAGAATGGTGTGAAAAGGGAAAAACATCCAGTATGCGGCAGTCCTGTGGGCGAAAATGCCTTGTTGATGCTAGAGGTCAGAGGAGAATGGGCTGACTGATTCAAGCTGATAGAAGAGCAACTTTGACTGAAATAACCATTCGTTACAACCGAGGTATGCAGCAAAGCATTTGTGAAGCCACAACACGCACAACCTTGAGGCGGATGGGCTACAACAGCAGAAGACCCCACCGGGTACCACTCATCTCCACTAAAAATAGGAAAAAGAGGCTACAATTTGCACAAGCACACCAAAATTGGACAGTTGAAGACTGGAAAAATGTTGCCTGGTCTGAGTCTCGATTTCTGTTGAGACATTCAGATGGTAGAGTCAGAATTTGGCGTAAACAGAATGAGAACATGGATCCATCATGCCTTGTTACCACTGTGCAGGCTGGTGGTGGTGGTGTAATGGTGTGGGGGATGTTTTCTTGACACACTTTAGGCCCCTTAGTGCCAATTGGGCATCGTTTAAATGCCACGGCCTACCTGAGCATTGTTTCTGACCATGTCCATCCCTTTATGACCACCATGTATCCATTCTCTGATGGCTACTTCCAGCAGGATAATGCACCATGCCACAAAGCTCGAATCATTTCAAATTGGTTTCTTGAACATGACAATGAGTTCACTGTACTAAAATGGCCCCCACAGTCACCAAATCTCAACCCAATAGAGCATATTTGGGATGTGGTGAAACGGGAGCTTCGTGCCCTGGATGTGCATCCCACAAATCTCCATCAACTGCAAGATGCTATCCTATCAATATGGGCCAACATTTCTAAAGAATGCTTTCAGCACCTTGTTGAATCAATGCCACATAGAATTAAGGCAGTTCTGAAGGCGAAAGGGGGTCAAACACAGTATTAGTATGGTGTTCCTAATAATCCTTTAGGTGAGTGTATATTCCCATTCATATTTACATTTTTAGCACAGAGGGTGACTAGGAACATGAAATTGTCCCGCTATGACTTCCTGTTCCACAGGAGTATAAATATGAGGGAACACAAAGGCCAAATACCCTTAATCATCATCACAATGAGTACAAACACAGAACTGAGCTTCACAAAAGAGAAAGTGGCTGTAAGAAAACAGCTAAAGCATTGAAAATCCCCATTTCCTCCATCAGGGCAATGATTTAGAAGCTCAATCAACTAAAGATGTTCTGAATCTGCCTGGAAGAGGACGTGTGTGTGTGTATCGTCCTAATGCACGAGAGGAGGAGCGTTTGAGTGGACAAAGACTCTCCAAGATCACAGAAGGAGAATCGCAGAGATTAGTTGAGTCTTGGGATCAGAAAGACAGCTCCTACATCACCACATGTTGTTTGGGAGGGTTTCAGGAAAAATCCTCCTCGCTCATCCAGAAACAAAGTCCAGCATGTCTCAGTTCAGACCAACTGGAGCTTCAGACGGGACCTGGTTCTGTGGTCAGATGACACTAAAACGAGCAAACCCACCAGATGGCTTTGGTGCAAACAGGGATGTCCACGGTTAAATAGACGCTGGATCTTTAATGTTGTGGCTCCTTTTTTGCTGGAGGTCCTGGACATCTTGTTCAGATTCATGGTGTCATGGATTCTAGCAAATACCAACAGATAAAAATCAAAACCTGACGGCCTCTGCTAGAAATCTGATAATGGGCCGCGGTCTGATCTTCCATCAGGATAATGATCCAAAACAAATATCAAAATCAACACACAAATGTGTCACTGAACACAAAATGAAGCTCCTGCCACGGCCGCCCCAGTTCCCTGAGCTTAACCCTATAGAGAATGAGTGATGACCTGAAGAGAAGAGCTGGGAATCTGACGGATCTGGAGAGATTCTGTGTGGAGGAATGATCTCTGATCTCCAAACTCATCAGGCATTATAGGAGAAGAATCAGAGCTGGTATCTTGGGAAAAGGGCGTTGCAATAATTTGGTGCCAATAATTACAACTAGAGAAAAGCATTTATTTCATAATGTGATTTCCCCCCCACTTAAAAAAAAAAAAAACTTTTACTGCAATGAAAGGTTAGATTTTTGTGATTTTTTTAAATAAAAGATAAAAAGGATACATTATGCAGATTTATTTTTACAGCCATCTTTGATCATATTTATCAGGGGTGCCAATAATTCTGACCACAACTGTATATACACCAATCAGGCATAACATTATGACCACTGACAGGTGAAGTGAATAACACTGATGATCTCTTCATCACGGCTCCTGTTAGTGGGTGGGATATATTAGGCAGCAAGTGAACATTTTGTCCTCAAAGTTGATGTGTTAGAAGCAGGAAAAATGGGCAAGCGTAAGGATTTGAGCGAGTTTGACAAGGGCCAAATTGTGATGGCTAGACGACTGGGTCAGAGCATCTCCAAAACTGCAGCTCTTGTGGGGTGTTCCCGGTCTGCAGTGGTCAGGATCTATCAAAAGTGCTCCAAGGAAGGAACAGTGGAGAACCGGCCACAGAGTCAAGGCGAGCCGGCAGAGGCAGTGTGATGCTTTAGGCAATGTTCTGCTGGGAAACCTTGGGTCCTGCCATCCATTTGGATGTTAGTTAAGCATTGTTGCAGACCATGTACACCCTTTCATGGAAACGGTATTCCCTGGTGGCTGTGGCTCTTCCAGCAGGATAATGCTCCTGCCACAAAGCACAAATGCTTCAGGAATGGTTTGAGGAGCACAACGTGTTGACTTGGCCTCCAAATTCCCCAGATCTCAATCCAATCGAGCATCTGTGGGATGTGCTGAACAATCAGGTCCGATCCATGGAGGCCCCACCTCGTAACTTACAGGACTTAAAGGATCTGCTGCTAACATCTTGGTGCCAGATACCACAGCACTTCAGGGGTCTAGTGGAGTCCATGCCTCGACGGGTCAGGGCTGTTTTGGCAGCAAAAGGGGGACCAACACAATATTATGTAGGTGTATATATGTGTTTTTTATTGTTGGTTTTTTTATGCAAAAATACAGAAAGTTTTCTGTGAGGGTTGTGTTTAAAGGTACAAGTAGGGATAGGGAATGAAATAGACATGATTATTATATTGTACAAACTGTATATGGAAAATCCCCATAAAAAAATGGAAACCCAACACGCATGTGTGTCCAGATAGACAAATAGATGGATGAATGAGTGAATGGATGGATTCTGTTCTCATCAGTCAGCGACAATATTCCAGACTTTCAGAACACCATAAACGGTTCAAAAGCATCAAAAGGCGGACAAAGAAACTGACATCAAATTTAGATCATTTTATTGCAAAATAATACAAAATAAACACTGAAGAACAATAATTTATGCATTACATGAACACAATGAGAGTTCTGTTATGACGTGATAAAAAGTTTAATCAATGGGGAAAAAAGTCAAAATAAAAGAGAATTCCCTAACAGACAGAATGCCTGACAAAGCCCAGCCGGCTCGTGTCTCATCACAGCAAGTCCTGACTGAACTGATGGCGTCTGGAGTGTCTGATTGTGTCCGTGTTTCTAGAGTCAAGGCACAGACGGTAGTACTGAGTTCAAACGCTGACGTCACTGGATCAGTCCACTTCAGTCAGGCCACATGGTCGTCTGAACTCTTGACCTCTCTCATGAATCCATTTGTTTGAAACTGCCAAAAGAGAGGAACTTGTAAATGCAATTTGCTGGCATGGACATTTGATGGATTTAAAACAATGTGATTTTTGCATTTAAAAAGTAACTGAACACCAATATGTAATCTATTTAGGAGCATTGCATAAATGACATAGTGTGCCAAAATAAAAAGGTTGCTGCTCCAACACTTGAGAGTTTGAAGTTCAAAACTCAGAATTACTCAAGACTGGTATTAATATGGAGATATGAGCTCAAACATAAATAAAATAAATATAATTTTTAAATGTATAAAAAGTAGTGCTGGGCAATGGATTAAATCAAAAATAAAAGTTTGTGTTTATGTGTGTATATTATACTATATACACACACGATTCCAAAAAAGTTGGGACACTGTACAAATTGTGAATAAAAAAGGAATGCAATAATTCACAAATCTCATAAACTTATATTTTATTCACAATAGAATATAGATAACATATCAAATGTTGAAAGTGAGACATTTTGAAATGTCATGCCAAATATTGG
>CM031963.1:30746273-30773773 GCA_018749465.1 Paracanthobrama guichenoti
TACTGGTCAGTCACGGCAGTAACGAAAGGGAGAGCGTGCAGTTGTTTTACAGACATAAAGTTTATCAGTTTATTAAGCACCCCCTGAAAAGGCATACGGTCTGTATATATTTGTTTACTGTTAGTTGTAAGGAGTGTTGTGTAAGTCGCTGTGTATGCTGATGATAATGCAAGGGAGAGAGAGTGTTTATGGACAAGACTTTAATGTGCACTTCTTGTACTGCGTTTTAATCAGCTTTTACATTGATTTCCTGGAGTGAAAACAGACGCTTCATCTTTTGTGTGAAGTACAATAAACTTATACTAATAGTGGATAAAAGCAAGATGACAAATAAGTTATAACCGTAATTAAACTAAACTATATCTGTTCTATCTCCATGCAGCATTTATTATCTGGCTCTGTCTGCATTATTGTCCGGTTCGAACTGAACACCACAAGTGACAGTTTCTGACATTTTCAGTGCGTGAGATTGTCCTGACACTGAAGCATGAGCTCTTGAAGCTCCGCCCTCTTCTTGAAAGGGGGCCGGGAGCAGCAGCTCATTTGCATTTAAAGGGGCACACACAAAACCAGTTTTTTTCCCTGCACCTAAAAAGGCACATTTTAACATGCTATAAAAAATTATCTGTGAAGTATTTTGAGCTAAAATTTCACATACACACTCTGGGGACATCAGAGACTTATTTTACATCTTGTAAAAAAAGGACATAATAGGTGCCCTTTAAAGAGAATACTTCACATGAGTCTGCATTTAGTCCACTTACCCCATTTACTGCCTACAAGAACAGGACAGGCTGCGTGTCTCGTTCTGTAGTCTCCTTCTCCACTCTTAAAGAGGTTGTACCAGAACACAGCTGTTCCCTACAGAAAGAGGAGAATAGGAGTTTAAATGCTGCATCTGTAAAATGTAAAACACTACAAGCTGATGTCAGATCAGATTGGCCAATGCTCGATATGATTCCAATATAGTAAATACAATATAACGACACAAAATGTGATGGCTGAAATTAAACTAACCTACATTTACTTAAAATGATTTAAAAAATGTCATAAAATATTTACTGGCAAGGCTGTTGGTAAATAAAAAAATAAAGAAAATGACAAGGGAAAGGTAACAGCTCAGGGAAGCAGAGATAGTCATTCGCCAATGCAATAAAGTTAAATAACCAAAAACTTGTTGGTTAATTCCTGTCATCTTATTCATATTCTAACGGAATAAAGAAACTGATTATAGCAGTAACATCATCATTGACGTAATGATTTCACACATGCTGTATTTAAGGTTTATAAAATTTTTTAAACGGTGTCGGTACCTTTCTAGGCCAAATAGCAGCACCAAAATCAGGGAAAACAGTCGCCCCACCTGCCTCAACATCACTCATCTGTAATGTAGAAAGATTCTTAATTTAAAAGAAATACAACATGATGTGTCATCAGTGATTGACATTTTAGTTGTAGAAGTGTGACAAGATTTACTACATAGTGCAGAATATGACTTGTATCAGAAGGGTCTAATGTTTGAAGATTTGGACCGCTAATGCAGCCCAAAGTAAAGCTATGTTAGGAACTGGAGAAGCACCAAGACCCCAGTTCACGTCACTGTATTTTACTTTAGTGTTATAAGAAGTGCTCTGGATGAAATGGATCTGCTATTCATTGTCACAAAACCTACACAAAAGAGCTTTGAAAAGTGTAGCGCAGTGCGTCTCAAGCTTTCGACTCCAAGACCCCACTGTCCACTACAATATTCAAAGGCCCCATGAATTTTCCAGGTGTTTGTGATATACTGGATGAGAATTAAAGGGGTGGTAAAACACATTCTTTGAAGGCTTGATTGTGTTTGTGGGGTGCACTGTAACGTGTTCATGCAGTTGCATTATTTTTCATATATTTGACCTTTATTCTACACTGCTCTAATTGTAAAAACGGTCTGATGGTTTCCGGGTTCTATGAAGCCGGTCCCTCAGAAATACGCAATGGGCTCAGATCGGTCAGCTGGCCCAGTGTGTTGTGATTGGCTAACCGCCTAGTGCGCGTTTTCCGAAACGCCCCGCCCTTACCTTTACCGGTAGTCTGTGCTTTGGTAGTATTAGAAACAATGTTGATTCTAGCGATTATAGGCAAATATCTGTCACAAGAACTATTGACCCAAAACGAGCGCTAAACATTGACTTTACTCTAGTAGCCCAATCAAACACAGAACCATGTTTAGCATGCCTGTAGATAAACGATACATAAACGCTCTAATCAAAGAATAACTTGCACTAATTCCAAGTTCGCTGCTGAGATTTAAAAATCGGATAACGTTAAGTATGAATGAGCATTTAACAAACTGCTTTGCAGAGCCGACCGGCGTTGTCATTGGTTTACTTCCTTGCTACAATGTACAATTAACAATACGAGCTATTACAGGAAAACACATCGACGGAAAATAAATCATACTTAGGTTGTGTCCCGTGAACAGCTTCTGTTTTTAAAGCTGGAACTGCTCCATCTTTCAGGACAAGCCGTTGTGCGAATCCGAAGATTGTGGAAGCTTTCCTCCGTAAAATGTGCAGCACAGAGAGCGAGATTTGGGTAATAATTATGAGGGACGAGTTAAAAATAAATTAACCATTGATCCCTAACTCCCCCGTCCCTAGGAAGGCTGAACAAAGTGGACCTGCAGTCCGGATGAGAATAACAGCGTTTCGTCGGCACTGCGGCAGCAACACTCCAGCCTGCTAACTACACCACAACAACTCTTCTCCACAGCAATAAAACATGGCCCCGCCCCCTTATTTAATATTCTCGGAGGAGGGGTTTATGCAAATATTGGGGTTGGTGATGTCAGCAACCCTGGAGGAATGTCTGTAGTCCCTACCGGCCGTTTGCTGTAGTCCTTAGAAACTGATTTCTTTAAAAGCAAATCTCTCCCTTTGCTTTAATCTTTGAGCGCTGTAACTTTGCAGATGTTGTTTATGCTCAAACAGTGACATTACACACTAGCTAAAGTCAGAAAAGTGAAATCGTGTTTTACCACCCTTTTAAGGATAAAAAAAACCCCCAAAAAGACAAAAAACAGTTGGTTCTTGATACCCATCCCTACTTGGGAAAGTGTTTTAAAAAACGCTCCAGACAAAAATGGCGTTTCAGTGTGGACGGAGGGCCAAAACGGAGAGAAAAGGATGTGTTTTCAAACAAAAATGTATTACTGTAGACAAGCCCTAAAGTGGACCATCGAAATAAAGTTTAACCAAGAAATATCTCTATCTTTAGTTTATTTGAATGTTTGTTTTGAGGGCCACAGGTGTTTGTGTGTAGAGTTCATGTGGATCCACAGTAGCCGCTGACACAAGACCTGGTGCCAAGTCAAGATCAAATCACATAACACATGAGTTCTGGAACCAGGCACCACAACATACACATACTTACATAATTTAAAAAAGTAGCCACACGATTTCCAGTGCCTAATGATTTGAAAGCATCAGGTTCATCTTTCTATGAAGATAAAATTTTAGGGTAAAGACAGGCAGAGAGGCAAGAAACGCTCGTCTCCGGGCGCACACACATGTACTTACGTAGTTCAGATAGGTGGCAAGTCTATTTCCATCAACCTTGAGGTTGCTGTCAAAAGGACGCTGCAACAGACGTGTGTAACTTTTAAACCAGACTGAAGCGCAGCAGTGGAGTATCTCCGCCTCTGAGGCAACATTACTTTACACTTGATATGCAACAAAAAAAGCTGAGTGTTGGGTGTCAAATCAATTTACAAACATGTACTCAATGTAAAACAATAGGAAAATACCTTAGCTCCAGTGTTTTATATGGGAGTTGCAGGTACTTGTGTCAAACTCAAAATCAATAATGCATTTAAGTTTTCAATCAATCATTAAAAAAAAAAAAAAAAAAATCACAATTCAATTATCAGGAAACGTATTAAATCACCAGTACAAGCTTCTATTCCAACCAACCTTACGTTACAGGCACTTTTTTGCCATCAAGTGACACACTATACCCGCACATAAACGTATTATTAAACATAATAATAATTTCAAAATTGAATTAAAGGACAATTATCTTTTTCTTGACTCCACACACGTGAGCTATCGCAGCTGGTCACGGAAGAGCGCGTGTTAGACTGACGCTAGACTGACTAACTTTCTCTCATCTTGTTGTTAAGCTGTGTTGTTGTAGTCACTTTATTTGTCCTGCTGCTATGTTGACGGAAAGCTTATTCTTTTAGTTGGAGAAACTTGGTTGTTGGAAAGCGGATCTTCATTTGTTCTTTTTTTAAAAATATTGTCAATAGTAGCACTCAGAAGTCCCTTCAAGTCATTTCAATCGGCGGCCATCTTTGAAACAACTCTCGGGCATGCAAGCGCAGCTCCAATCTCTTCCAATGGGGAAACATCAAATTCTCCAAAACTGTTCGCCAAGCTTACGAATACATTTGTTTTAAATATATAAATGGAAAACGTCCCACCGGTGGGACAGTGACAGTTAATGAATCTTATGAACATAAGAGCTAAATAATTTAACGCACACCTGATTTAATTTCACTTTGTTATAGGGCTGGGTGATATGGTTGAAAACTGTATCACGATATAAGTGTTTCATATCAGTCGATATCGATAATTATTGATATTTTTTATTATCCATTTAAAATAAGGACCAGGAGAAAAATATATTACATTTAAAATGTAAATGTTTTATTTTAAACGTAACCTTCCTCTGATTATAAAGGCAGAAACACAAGCATGGAAAACACTAATGTAAATGTGTTTATACTTGACGCGTCCGCACAAGCGTGAGGGTGCGCACGGCAAAAATGACGTCAACGCAGAGCAAGTGTGCGGTCGCGCGCGTCGAGAGCGCGAGACCCTATTTTCCTCGGCGGTGAACTTTCTGCACGGCTCCACAACCAAAGATGCACAGGTTCAAGGCGAATCTGGCCGAGCATGACGTCTCTAAATCAGTGCTTATATTTACAAAATGAGCCAACAATAGAAGAAATAAGCCCTTTAAAATGAGCATAAAGATCCATGTTTGATAAAAATGTTTAAGAGATGGTTAATTTAGTTGTATACATGTTTTCCCATCCATATATTCTGTTCTAATGCCACAAGTAATACTGGGTTTACAGGATTCTTTCGTAGTGTGATTTTGGTAAAGTTTAATCAAGTAAACATTGTCACGCGTGTGCCTTCTCGCCGCTGTTTCCTGATAGTTTATAGAACAAGTACTCCGAGTTGCCATCCTGTCGTTTCAAAGAATAGCACAACAGCGAGCGCGTTGAGTATAAACACCTCTCCAAACGGAGGCTCACGCTGCAGAGCCAGACAAAAGGCTTAAGGTAGTAAAACTAGTTTGTGGTATTACCAGTCTTGGTGAGGATAATTTGCAGACGACATTGGTCTGACTACGTTCAGACTTATAAAATCCAAAAAACTGCCATACTGACGAGCTTGTTTTCCTGATTTAATCAACAATCTCCTCGCTCGCTGCGGCACTCATTTTCCACGCCGGTTCTGTTACTGAACCAAACATGACACCGTTACATGATTGGCTGTTAGCGTGTCACTCCCTACGCTGCTAGGTTACCAGAGTGAGTGCCTTTGTTCACGTAACCAAACTTGCTTCGCAACCTCTGGTTTCGAATGTTTTATCAAATGCATTTTTTATTGATATCGATTACGTGTCTATCTCGATACAGATCGTTTTATCGCCCAGCCCTACATTATTAATTCTTTAGATATTTCTAATGTAATGTTACCAAGATTAGAACGTCTCTAAACAAATGCTGTATGATTAAAGATGAGAAATGGATATTGTGTGTCAACTGACAGTAAAAAAACCCCACTGATGTAGAGAATTTCTTTATTGTCAGAGAATTGTCAGAGAAACATTGCTACTAATATTTCTTCATGCACATGCCCATGATTGCTTTTAGGGATGGGACGTTGACCGGTTTCACGATGAAGCACAATAAAATGTACTGACGGTTAATAATATCGTTTAAAATTAAAACCGTGTTTGATTATCATGATCAATTTTGAAAACCCGCGGTAAATCCTGTCCAGCCAGCATCAGTCTCTGGCGCAGGCGCGAGAAGAAATGGCGGAAGGCAGTGAAAGCGCTCAGGAGTTTTTAAAACCTTCTAAACGGACCAAATCTGAGGTGTGGTCATATTTTGGCTTTTACAAAAGTCCTGAGGGAAACTTAATCGAGGGATGGACACCCTGTCTGCAGAACGTGCAAAAGGAAAGTCGCTGCTATATAGGAGGAAACACTTCAAATCGGCCAAGTCGTCTTCGTGACCGTCACACACTGTTGTAAAGCAAACGCAAGGCAAGTGGACTTTGACCTCAATACCAAAACTATGTCTGGGAAATTATTGGACACCAATTTTTTAGTTGAAATATTTTCTCACTCACTTGAAATTAACGTGAAGCTTCCGTAAAGAAAAGATCGCAGCAAGGCTTTGAGCCAAAGACGAACGAAGTTCAGACAAGACCAGGGTGACATTTAAGGGATAATAATGTATATTCATTGCACACTTATTACACAGGTTTTCTTTACCACATGAATAATTACGGGGACATATTGAATTGAGATTAATGTTTTAAAATCATACCCGTTTATAAATCCATTTTGTACAGTGTACAAAACAATCGTCCAGACAAGATGATCTCAAGAAGTTATAGTAATAATTATAGTAGTATTAATAGTAAAGTCTTCTGATTTCATTTTCAATACAATCAAAAACAGAGACGCAAGACACAAGTTGCATTTGAATGAAACGAGAGAGCGCGTCTGTTGTGATACATGGATGTGCGCTGTTATAATGCGTTGCTATTGACGACGGTCATTATAAGGAAGAATCCCACAGAATAGAATCTTCCTTTAAAAAAAGTGCAGAGCTGCTTGTTTTATTTGTTGATTTTCAAATATAAAACTTGTTGAAATGTTTTCAGCGAGAGTTCTTTTTGAACACAACCGTGATAATCATGATAATTTGGGTCACTATAATCGTGATGTGAAATTTTCATACCGTCCCAGTCCCTAATTGCTTTGGTGTGAAATATCATGCCACATAATTGAAAGAAATGCAGTTCTTGCACAATAGTCTTACCCGTGAGAAATCATAATGTGGTTCATATTGACCTCCAACGCCATAGTTAGCAACCTACAATGCAACAGAACTCATAAGAACACTGACAAAAATTATCACAAAAATTCTGTTATAGAATCAGAACAGAGACAATTCATTATTCACATGAGAAAACATCAAATGAAATCATGTACCATACTACCATTTACCACAATGCAATAGGGCTGTCAAATAAAAATGTGCATTTCGAATATACGTCGAATTTACAAAAAAATAATAATAAAAAAATAAAATAATAATAATAATAATAATAATAATAATAATAATAATAATAATAATAATAATAATAATCTGCACATTTGAATTTTTGGTAGAGGTGCATGAGACATGATGATGACGTAATTGACGCGGTTTGTTTATCCAGTACAGTGGGCGCGGCTGTTTACTGATTTGAAATAGGGATGGGCAATACCACTTATTTTGTTTTCGATACGATACGATACTTTCAAGGCCAGCATCACCGATATCAATACTGATACGATACTTCTAAACTGAACTTTTAAATTATTAAAGTGTATTAAATGTATTAAAAGTAAAATGGGTAAAGATTCCCACTTAACATTATATTTGAAAGGTATTTTAACATTCAATATGCCTTAAACGCAACTTATTAGATCATATTTTTGTTTACACATGGTTAAAATATTAAAATACTAGTTGAACTATGGTCACTGTAGTAAAAAATAAACCATGGTTAATTTTCATAAGGGACTGCCAGTGACAGGACATTGCACCCATAAAATGCAATCTTTTTATTCTGACATGATTCATATTAACATTAGTTACAGAATAGAACATGATCAATATCAACTTTTAACATTACATTTAAAGAGTGTAATTGCACTATATAGGCTACCATTTCTATTTGTTTATATATATCAAACTCAAACATATTTCCAAAATGGTTCAATGGTTTCTTATGATAGTTTTGGGAAACGCAGCCCTGTTTGAATACAGTGTCATCAGTGTGCGAACGCTCTCTCTGTGATCGACTGGTTCTATCTTGCAGCATTTGTGTGCGTTCAGATCATGGGTCAGATGAGCAGGAAAATAGTCCTATACTACACAACATTCAGTAACATAGGTTATTTGTATTGAATGCATTAAATAATCATTTTAAATAAATAAAATTACAAACAGAAAAAAAAACAAAAAAAAACAGCAGCAGTATCGACATTTTTATTTGAGTATCGATACTTTTCGATGCTCACATCAGTATTGATATATCGATACTTCATATCGATACGCCCATCCCTAATTTGAAACAATATTTGAATATACACTCACCTAAAGGATTATTAGGAACACCATACTAATACTGTGTTTGACCCCCTTTCACCTTCAGAACTGCCTTAATTCTACGTGGCATTGATTCAACAAGGTGCTGAAAGCATTCTTTAGAAATGTTGGCCCATATTGATAGGATAGCATCTTGCAGTTGATGGAGATTTGTGGGATGCACATCCAGGGCACGAAGCTCCCGTTCCACCACATCCCAAAGATGCTCTATTGGGTTGAGATCTGGTGACTGTGGGGGCCATTTTAGTACAGTGAACTCATTGTCATGTTCAAGAAACCAATTTGAAATGATTCGAGCTTTGTGACATGGTGCATTATCCTGCTGGAAGTAGCCATCAGAGAATGGGTATATGGTGGTCATAAAGGGATGGACATGGTCAGAAACAATGCTCAGGTAGGCCGTGGCATTTAAAGCGATGCCCAATTGGCACTAAGGGGCCTAAAGTGTGCCAAGAAAACATCCCCACACCATTACACCACCACCACCAGCCTGCACAGTGGTAACAAGGCATGATGGATCCATGTTCTCATTCTGTTTACGCCAAATTCTGACTCTACCATCTGAATGTCTCAAGCAGAAATCGAGACTCATCAACCAGGGCAACATTTTTCCAGTCTTCAACTGTCCAATTTTGGTGAGCTCATGAAAATTGTAGCCTCTTTTTCCTATTTGTAGTGGAGATGAGTGGTACCCGGTGGTGTCTTCTGCTGTTGTAGCCCATCCGCCTCAAGGTTGTGCGTGTTGTGGCTTCACAAATGCTTTGCTGCATACCTCGGTTGTAGCAGTGGTTATTTCAGTCAAAGTTGCTCTTCTATCAGCTTGAATCAGTCGGCCCATTCTCCTCTGACCTCTAGCATCAACAAGGCATTTTTGCCCACAGGACTGCCGCATACTGGATGTTTTTCCGTTTTCACACCATTCTTTGTAAACCCTAGAAATGGTTGTGTGTGAAAATCCCAGTAACTGAGCAGATTGTGAAATACTCAGACCGGCCCGTCTGGCACCAACAACCATGCCACGCTCAAAATAGCTTAAATCACCTTTCTTTCCCATTCTGACATTCAGTTTGGAGTTCAGGAGATTGTCTTGACCAGGACCACACCCCTAAATGCATTGAAGCAACTGCCATGTGATTGGTTGATTAGATAATTGCATTAATGAGAAATTGAACAGGTGTTCCTAATAATCCTTTAGGTGCGTGTATGTATCCACATATTGCGCAACTGGCAAAGACATACTTGACCATACCTCAGCAAAAAACGCTCAGCACTCGCTGCAGGTCAAACTAACTGTTTGGTGTTTTGACGAACAATATGCAGATGTTTAGTGAGTGGCAATGGATTGTTTCTGAATGTCAGTTTGCCATTACATTGTCTGTTGAAGCGTGTTTTCTCAGGTTACTGATGCACTTGCAGTTTTATGCACTTTTGTTACCTAATTTTCCTTACATGCTCATTAATGAAATTATATTTTATTTATTTAATAACGATTGTTTGAAAGTTAATGCACTTTAAAAAGTGAATGTCATTTCATTTCAATAAAAGATGCGATGCTTGATTTGGTTTACATTTGCTTGTTGCGCTCGCTTTGCGCCCTCTTGTCGGCATAGGAGACAATACAGTACCTTTTCCTTCTAACATTAAGTATTGCCTTTAGAATTTGAATATAATTCAAATTTTGCTATCATCTAACAAAGAATTTTGAATTTAGCTTTTCAGCCATTTTGACAGCCCTACAATGCAATGCATTATTCCCTAAACATCGGTTTACATTTTTGTTTAAATATCTGGAGGCTGTATACTAAATTAAAACTGTTCATTGAGAAATACTTTGTACAAAATTTTAGAACTCTGTAGTTTAATGTTTTTATTCTGTAACTCTTTATTTTACAGTGTTCCTGTTACACGTCTTACATGAAGATGTGTAACTATAGTATTAACAGTAATTTATGCATAATTACAAGCAACTGACCATAAACCATACCCTAACCCCAATTATACAGCAAGCACCTTAACTAATTTTACTCAGTACTTATTCATATAATTACACTGTAACAAGGGCACTATATTATATCATATTATATTATACTGGTGTGAGACTGAAGCTGATGGAGAAGAGAAATTTCCTGGAGTATTTTGTAAGGATCACCTGTAGCAGTTCTGCAGTGTCCACAGTTAACCCAGTGATGTCCTCTATTCTCTGATTGACCCGCGCGATCACTGGATCATCTTCTCCTTCTAGCCATGCGCTAAAACAAATGACTAAATTCTGTTAAACAGCTGCATCTCATTACAAACAAGTACACTTATTAATGTATTACCTACTAAGCACTATGACCAAATCACAGAATAAATGTAAAGGTACATATCATAATCTAGTGGTTTTACTGGAAATTCAATGAAGAAACCAATTTACTGAGCAATATCACCATGACCAAGAGCACTGTTGTTCTATATATCAGCAGCTAAGCACAAGTTAATCGCAGCTGTGGTAACGCCTTATTTTCACATTACTTCATTACATGTGGAAATTCTGCGTGTGATCTACAGATGACGCACAAATTAAAGAGCACAGACGCAGCCGGATCATTTCCATAATGACCAATGCAATCTACCCATTAGTGTCTGGTTTAAGATGTGCTTTTTGGGCGGTAAATAATGGTGCAAACACCAGTAAATTGATGAGCTCAACCCTTAGTAAATCACCTTGCGTGATTCATTTAAATACTCTCCTCCTGTGAATATTGAACCTGAAAGGGAAACTCCAACAAATGCATATGCAATGAGATCAGCTGCAAAAATAACCCTCTCCACGCCTTTTCAGCGCTAATTTATCACCGTGTGTCTTTAGTAAATCCTGACAGTAGTTTTTAAATCTGGCCCTTGATATTCATGAATAGAATTAAATGATTTGATGTATGAGATGTGCTCACCTTTTGGAAACTCTATAATGGGCAACTGTCAAAACACCGGTTTTGGGATCTCTCACTGTGGCCCTCGCAAGCTAGAGAATAACTCATTATTAGATTTGAGGTAAAACCAGAGTAAAATAACATGCATAATATTTCAGTTTCTTCACATTTCACAAAGCACTGGGAACTACATTACAAAATTTAAAAGGATAGTTCACCCCAAAATAAAAATTGTGACATTATTTGGCACAATATGTAAGATTTCTGGATTAAAATATCCAAAACCACTAGAACAGGTGTTATATATTTTGTTGACTTGTGTACTTACATTATCCCAAATGTTTCCAAAATTGTTTAAATCCAGAGAAAAAAGTGATTTTAACCAGGACACGGACCGTGCATCGCCCATCAATGACATCATACCCGTGTTACGCTCGATTTCCAATAATTCTGTTATTATTTTGACGCTTTAATATATGATGGGTTTTGTTTTGTCAGACAGGTGAGCAACCGTTTGGATCATTCATCAACAGAAAGCCAATCATTGTTATATAGCTCAACACAGTTAGTCTTACAAAGTACGCATGGTTACAAAAATCCGGTGGTGCGCGTTCAGTACGCGCATACTCTACTGTATGATGATCCTTGCGTACGTGTAAAAGTGAAGTATACTTTGGCCTTCAATCGGTTTGGCACAAAAGGCTTGTAAATTGTTTTCATTTAATATGATTATTGACTGTTTTCATAGAGTTTTGTCGTTTTACAGCATCTTGTTCAACACTCATACATAAAAAAGCAATAATTTACAAAATCTCAAACTTATATTCAGAATAAAATATAGATAACATATCAGATGTTGAAAGTGAGACATTTTGAAATGTCATGCCAAATATTGGCTCATTTTGGATTTCATGAGAGCTACACATTCCAAAAAAGTTGGGACAGGGAGCAATAAGAGGCCGGAAAAGTTAAATGTACATATAAGGAACAGCTGGAGGACCAATTTTCAACTTATTAGGTAAACTGGCAACATGATTGGGTATAAAAAGAGCCTCTCAGAGTGGCAGTGTCTCTCAGAAGTCAAGATGGGCAGAGGATCACCAATTCCCCCAATGCTGCGGCCAAAAATACTGGAGCAATATCAGAAAGGAGTTTCTCAGAGAAAAACTGCCAAGAGTTTGAAGTTATCATCATCTACAGTGCATAATATCATCCAAAGATTCAGAGAATCTGGAACAATCTCTGTGCGTAAGGGTCAAGGCCGGAAAACCATACTGGATGCCCGTGATCTCCGGCCCTTAGACGGCACTGCATCACATACAGGAATGCTACTGTAATGGAAATCACAACATGGGCTCAGGAATACTTCCAGAAAAATACATTTTTGGAAAACTGGGACGCCATGTCATCCGGACTAAAGAGGACAGGGACAACCCAAGTTGTTGTCAGCGCTCAGTTCAGAAGCCTGCATCTCTGATGGGATGGGGTTCATGAGTGCGTGTGGCATGGACAGCTTACACATCTGGAAAGGCACCATCAATGCTGAAAGGGATATCCAAGTTCTAGAACAACATATGCTCCCATCCAGACGTCGTCTCTTTCAGGGAAGACCTTGCATTTTCCAACATGACAATGCCAGACCACATACTGCATCAATTACAACATCATGGCTGCGTAGAAGAAGGATCCGGGGACTGAAATGGCCAGCCTGCAGTCCAGATCTTTCACCCATAGAAAACATTTGGCGCATCATAAAGAGGAAGATGCCACAAAGAAGACCTAAGACAGTTGAGCAACTAGAAGCCTGTATTAGACAAGAATGGGACAACATTCCTATTCCTAAACTTGAGCAGCTTGTCTCCTCAGTCCCCAGACGTTTGCAGACTGTTAGAAAAAGAAGAGGGGATGCCACACAGTGGGAAACAAACTTTTTTGAGATGTGTTGACACCATGACGCTTATTTTTCCCTTAAAATGATACATGTTCTCAGTTTAAACATTTGATATGTCATCTATGTTGTATTCTGAATAAAATATTGAAATTTGAAACTTCCACATCATTGCACTCTGTTTGTAATTTGGGAATTTTTCTCTTGATTGTAAAATTCTTATCAACACTGAGCCGGTTTCTTCAAACTGGAGGTAGTCACTGTCAGATTGTCGCATCGCAATGTGATGTACAACAAATCATTTTTCTAGTGCTTTGTCTTTTTCAAACAAAAAAACACACATAAATGGCTCATTTGGGATGTGATTTGTTTAAAAAAAATATTTTTGGATGAACTATTCCTTTAGATGAACTATTCCTTTAGACAAGTTTAAACCATTTAAACTTGAATGGTTTACATACTGTCCATTGCACACACTCACCTTGGGTTTGGCCAACTCCTTGATCTTCTCAATCTCTTCATCAGACAGGGCGTTCAGAAAGCGGACAATATGAGGACTGTCCCACTCATCCTCCTCCTTCATCGGCTTCAGCAGCAGACGCGGGTTCCTGTTGCCGTCCTGATAACGGCAGAACAGTCTGCTACGTCTCTTCTGAGTCTGTTGGAGAATTAAGATTAAATAAAAAAGGCTTCAGGACACTTTAAGATTATGAGATATTTTATAAAGAAGCTTTGGCTAATTTAGGATGATGCTGAGTCATTAAAATTTGTTCATACAAATTTAAAAAGATTCAAATTAGAAATGATTTATCTGTGCACACTGCACATAATTCATGAACTTCCCCTTCCTCTTGCAGCAACATCTCTTCTCTAATGATGTGTTTACATGCGTGAGGGCGGGGCAGCCTGTCATTCAAATGAGATCAACCAATAGCAAACCACAACCATCCAATCAATTCCCGGATATACTGTATGTCACAAAGGGCCAGATTTACTAACAGCTTGTGCCAGCACACTCTTCTGGTGTTAAAAAACTGCTGTCAGGATTTACTAAAGACCCACAGCAAAAAAAATTGCTGACCTTACTGCATATGAATTTGTAGGATTTTGTGATAGCAAGAGTTTAAATCCCCCAATCAGAGCTTTTCTTTTAAAACCCATACATTTTCTTCCCTGTGTTTTACTTAATCTTTATAGTTTATAAAGTTACTTTTATGACGGAGGGATGCACTTTTTTTGGGCTTCAAAAGGTACTATTCACTCTCATTATAAAGCTTGGAAGATCCAGGATATTTTTTTAAATATAACTCTGATTGTGTTTGGTTAGTCATATATACCTAGGACAGTTTGAGGGTGAGTAAATTATGGGATAATTAAAATATTTGGGTGAACTAGCCCTTTAAACCTAGTCCCAGACTAAAATGCATGTTGGAGCTGGTTTAAATAAAAGCAACTTGCACTGAGAGATCTTAAAATATGTCAGTGCCATTGTTTTGTCTCAAGATGCACACCAGTAAAAAAAAATGTTTCTAACATTTATAAAAGCTACGAAAATGCCCGAATTGAACTAAGGCTTAATCCTGGCGCAATATAAGCCCTGTCTGTGAAACCAGGCCTATATGATGTAACATGAGACTAGTGTGATAGAATCTTGTGGCGAGGCGGGGGACCGTGAGAGCGGGCCGGTGGCGAATGTTAATGAGCGTCAGCTGTGCGCCACACCAGCCTCGCCTCATGGAGGAGTGACGGGAGTATAAAAGGAGGAGCGACGACATGGCAAGAGGAGAGAGGACCAGGCCTGGATTTTATGTTGTGTTTTTGTTTTGTATGTAGGCGGCAGTCGGCCGTGAGTGGCTGTCGCCGACGTTATGGTTTGTTTTATTTTTGATTAAAGTTTTTAAAATGTTCGCCGGTTCCCGCCTTCTTCTTCCTTATACACGTGAACGTTGTTACAAATCTAAACCTCTTGATCCCGCTCATACTCTTTGCATAATATATACATGTACAATAAACACAGTTTGAAACACGAGACACTGTAAATAACTCAATAACAACTGCTTACAAAAGTCAAATGTGAAGTTTTTAAAGGTAAATCATTCAGCAATCACATTTCCCAAGTCCTCATGGTGCATTAGGGCTCACCATTTTGACGCCCTCTCCCCTGCAGAGGGCCTCATAGACCTCTCTCTCAGGCAGGTAGTCTTTGGGCCGCTCATACGTGTCAAGCTGAATGGGCCTCTCGTCCGCGAGCTCCTGTTGGCTGCGACCCATGTCCCTCAGCTCCTTAGAGAGCAGCTGCTCAAAGTAGCGCAGGTTTCCTCCTGCCCTCTGGTGGCTGGGATCTGAATTACAAAGTATAGGATTTACAATGGTTAGTTTACTTATTAAATCTGATGCATTGCAGCAAAGAATGTATCAGACATTATGGATATTTTCCTTAGCTATACATTTCAATATATTATGATATAAAATATTACATCATAAAATTCTCTTAAATGTGCTTTGTTTTTGGCCATTATATTCCCGAGAGAGAGAGACAATGGCCTACCAATGGCCACCATGCGTCGGGTGAGTTCGATGGCTCGTGGCAGATCACCCATCTGATAGACAGAGTAACTAAGATAATCCAAAATATCAGCCTTGAGCGTCTTGGCATCTTCTCCCGAGTCCATCTGTCTCAGCGCCTGCTGCATCCACAGCACTGCATGATAGTAGTCGTTCTCATTGTAAGCCAGTTTCCCCATGTCAAAGCAGTCATCCACTGTCAACAGAGCATTGTAGCGCACTCCTGTGGACAGAACATCACATAATTTATCACAGGACTTAATGAGGATTTAACATTGGACCTTTATATTGGAAATCTTGCTTATTTGCAACTTAACTCTTTTCAGGAAAATTCACATAAAGCATATAGTTATAAATAAAATGACACTTAAGAGTGGTTATTCACTGACAGGCTAAAAGTTCTGGCTTGTTCAGACAGCACAAAATGACGCAGAGTTGAACATGCCTTTAAACGCTTCAAAAGAAAGGAGCAAAACAAAGAATATGCTTTGTATTGACAGAGAAATACAATACCATATTAATCAAAACAAGGTACCATTCCAATTTAAAATATAGCTGCAAGTCATGCCATCAGGACTGGGAGCATGAGACCCACTGCAACAATGAGCAATTAAAGACAATTAAGGTTTTGTGAGCAAATTCATGTGGCGTGGTCTGATTAAGGTGAAAATGACATGCAAAGTTTGGTGTCAATATGCCAAAGCACAGCAGAGGTACAGCCTCAGTCATTTTGGCATCATGCCTCAAATTTGTTGCTGCGGTATATGAAAACGGTTTCATCTATTGACACAAAATCCTTAGCCTTTTACGGGAACAGTTCAAAGATAATCTGACTCAAATTTGGTGAAATTCAAACCAACGGTCTAGGAGGAGTTTGAAAAGTAGGTTTTTAAAGAAAATCAAAATGGCGGACAGGAAGTTTGGCCGACTATGGCAAAATTGGTATCCATGTTCTCGTCATAACCCAATGAATCTATTATTCATTACAATAGCCTAATTTAAACAAAAGTTACCAGCATTTTTAGAAATTCATTATAACCTTTCACCACAAGGTGGCTGCAAAACTTTAAGTTTTAAGTACCTTCAGGGCATGGTGCCGAAGACACATACAGTTTACCTGGTCGATATGGGAAAATTGGTTATCGTTCGACTCGGCACGCTGCACCGAATCTAAAGAGACTGGAATTGTGACCAAACCGTTCAGACGTTATAAGCAAAAAAGCAATTTTTCATATCTCCTGACCACTAGGTGGCACTGCGCTGAAACGGTGCAGGTAGCCTCAGCTCATGGTTGTCATAAAACACACCAAGTTTGGTCATAATATACGCTCAAGCGCTGCAGAGATATAGCCTCACGTTCATTTTGGCTTGCTCTTCGTCAAATTAGTTTGTGCGTTATTCAAGAACGGTTTCACAAAATCAACTTTAATTCCATAACTTTTTTGTCTGCATGGTCTGAAGGTCAATTTTTGTGAAAATCTGAGCAATAACCTAGGAGGAGTAGGTTTTTAGGGAAATTAAGAATGTAAATGTTTTTCACAAACGTAAGTGAAACTTTGGACAGTTGGTGGCGCTAGAGGGACTGTTAGAGACTCCAAATTTGCTATGGTGACAGTTGAGACTGTCCTCTATCAGTGTGCCAAATTTCAGAACTTTCCCGCAAGTGGTTCTATGGGCTGCCATAGACTCAAGAGCAGAAGCACATACATTTACAAAAAATACTACAGCTTCAACTTATTCTCATGAAGAAGTCTCAAAAAACCCATTGCACTGATAATGAGGGTGTGTTTGATTTGTTCCCCCTTTAAAATGTTGCAATGATGGGTTTTGTTTTATCACCGTCAATTAAACTATATATTGCAGGCACTTTTGGGCTTGGGCACTTTCCAGTTGATGGGCAACAAATTTCTATCTGGATGTTTTAGATCGGTCACGGGCCCCATCACCTGGTCACCCCCATCACCTGGTTGCCCGCTGATGGCAACATTGCCCAGAAACATTGCTCAAAAAGTTGCCCTGTGCATCATCACCATCAGAGCCCTGTATTAAATGAAAACAAAGAGATCTGAAAACAAGAGTTGGAGTTACCAGAGTGCTGCCTCTGACCTGGCAGTTTGCCTTTGGAGAAACTCTCAGAGTCCAGTTTATACGTGTCCTGCAGACGCATGAGCGCTTTGGCTGCTCCCTTCTCATCCTCCTCATCAGGGAAATACTGTCTGTGCACAGACATGTTTGAAATGAAGCCTTCAGAGGAAAAGAGAGAGAGAAAAAGAGCTTTGTGGAGGGGTTTTTATTAGACATGACTTGAAGGTATCTGGTGTTTGCTGGGAAAAAAAAGAGATTTGAGAATAACTGATTACTTTTAATGAGACAGCACTTTGCCCAATGAGAATTATGTGATCAAATATTTTTGATCAATAAGAGTTTAACTGTATACCTGACTGATTTCCTACTCTATATACAGCTGTGATAGATGCATGTGCCACTTGGTGATCTTTCTTCTCACATTATAAAGTAATTTTAAGTACTCTCTGTATTTCATAATAATCTGCTTCATGTTGGGGTTAACTGGCTGACTGTACATTATCCTTTACTTGACCTTCATTTTAAGTGGAAACATTCTCAAGAACTCCACGTGTCAACATGCTGCAACACATGCTCCCACAAGTTCACATTAGGGTGAGAGTGAAAATAAATCAGCGTCTGCAATGAACGACTGTATTCACAACAATCAGGCAGTTGAGACACAACTGGTGTGTTTTTCTGGGCGAGACGGAGTGAGCTGCGGCACTAATAGACTCTCACAATTGTGCACGCCGTGCAGAGAAGCCCAACAGCCAAGGTCAAGAATCGCATTAAATAAAACATTAAATTTTGGTTTGTTTTTAACAAAACTCTATCGTATAGCCCTAGAACACATGGAATATACGGCATGGGATCATTCTGTAATACCTGAAGCTTGATGCTGGTCTTTATTTACTACCATTATATGGACGAGCGTGAGCAGGACAATATTTTAAAAAGAAAATTCTCCTTTTGTGGTCCATAAAAGAAAGAAGGGCATACGGTTAGAAGAACACCAGGCTGAGTAAATGATGACTTAGGCCCCAATCCGACAGAACACGTTTTTTGCAGTGAGAGGTGCCTTTTTAAAATTGTTTCTCCGTTTACCCCCCAATCTAAACAGTCTCGTCTCGGTTTCTGGTTCACCCCAAACAAAGATGAAACCTTAAGGTAATCTCCGAAAATCATGTATTCCGTAAGTATGTAATCATGTCAGTGCAATTTATACAAGTCCAATGGATTCATAGACCCAGAAAACATGGGGTAGGACACCAAGATTACTCGGCTAGGTCAAATAATGAAGCCCATCTTCCTACCCATCTTGGACGCCATCTTGAAAATTACAAACTTTCAAACTTTGGTAATCTTTTGGTATGTTATTAAGGACACCTAATACCACAGAAAACAACTGAGAAACCTTTTGTTAGAATTGTTTTTGGGGCTGTTTTTTTTTTTTTCTTCATATATGCAGCCGCCTCTATTGCCGTTTTGGCCGCTTGTTGCGCCTCGCGTTTTTGTATCTTTTCCATTGTCCAATCGAATGAATGGTCCAATCCATTGTTACCTTGATTAGATTGACAGGACAACTGATTTGGAGGTTGCCTAGAAAAAAAAAAAAAAGAAAAAGTGCACACTGCTCTTTTCTCAATTTAAAAAAAAAAAATCAACCAAAAAAAGGCAGTGCGGTGCGCCTTGCGTTTTCAAACTTCTGTCTGATCGGGCGTTTCCACTAGTGAGTTTTCATTGTTTAATAAGCATACCTTTTGCTATGGTTACGCCTGTCGTCTACACTACTCCGGCGTTTTCGAAGCTCAAAAAATGAGACAGAAAATTCAATAGGGGTTGAGTTTCAGTGTAAATGGACCAAAACGGAGACTTTTGAAAATGATGGCGTGGCTGCCCAACATTACACTACAATATCAGACCAGGGCTTCTTCCCAAAAGCACTGTACGCCTAAGATGATCGCAGAGACTGTTGGTGGCCATTGTTACAATGCTTTGGGGAAACGCAGCCCAGAGCAGTCTCTCTCAACGGCTCTGTAACACACCAGCCTTGACGACCATGTAAACAATAACAGAGACGGATCTGCATGCTTTGCTGACTTTGTGGTCCTTTTTAAACTATCCCTTTAATGATTCCAAACTTTTGACCAGTAGTGTATATATCAGTGGGTGACCAATATATTGGCTGATATTTGGTATTTCTTTTTATTTTAAATTAAATTTTAAAATGTTTAGTCTCCATTTACGCAATACGATATTAGATAGTATTGTTAAAGAAAGTAAACGGTATATGAAAAAACATCATAACATTTTCTTATATTATTAGTAATAAAAAGGCAAACACTATAATACTTTCTCATTTACCATCAGGATTCAGCAGATAAAGATTTATGTCATTTAAACAAATCTTTGAATATCAAATAAACATTTAATTTCTCAAACTTTGCAGACTTAGTCGAATTCAGCTGTGAGATTAATATCAGTTGACCACTACTATACATAACTGTCTTATAAGTGTTTTAAATGGTATTAAATGATATATAAGGTAGTGGTGTACTACCTTACACCACTTCAAACGTGTTAAACTGTTGTCATTAGGGTTGCAAAATTCTGGGAATTTTCAAGGCTGGACACTTTCCATGGGAATTAATGGGAATAAACTGGGAATTTGCAAAATTGCAGGACAGCCTATAACAGGGAACTTAAAATGTAGTTTAATCTTGCAGCATAATCTTGGTTAAAACAACCGATTTAAATGCACTTTGGGTTGAATTTCTACTCTGCACATTCCTAAATCACATGCACACAGCACACTACTCACTGCAGGGTGTATTTACAAAAAAAAAAAAAAAAGAAAAAGAAATTCGAAGATAGAGAAAAAGAAAAGAAAAAACTGTGAAATATTATTACAACTTAAAATAATGGTTTTCTATTTTAATATACTTAAAAATTATTTATTTCTGAGATGCAAAGCTGAATTTATCAGCCATTACTCCAGTATCAATGTATCAATATGCAAAAAACATGATACTCTTTATACATTTGTTAACCACATATTTATAAGTCTACAGTTTACTCACTGCAAAGTCTACTTCAATTATTTTATTCCACTTTATCCTTATTTGTTACCTTTTTTTTTCTGACTTGACTTGATATATATATATATATATATATATATATATATATATATATATATATATATAGATAGTACTTTTGTTTATATCCTATTTCTATTATAATTTCCCCCTTGTGTTTTTAACTGTGAATTTGCACTGTCCATGGAGCGGACCTGTTTACATTTCACTGCCGGTTGTATATTCTGTATATAACTGTGTATGTGACAAATAAAACTCTTGAATCTTGAATCTTGAATGACCAAATAAAATTATTATATTCATGTTTGTATATGATGCAGTTTATATAAAGTTTCCAATTAATTCCCATAAATTCCTGTTAAGTTTCCAAATTCCAAATCCTCAGATTAAGCTCCCATGGAAAGTTTCCAGAAATTCCCCTTTGCAACCCTAGTTATCATATCTCAAAAAGTTTAAAGTTTAAAGATGGTACCAAAAGATAAAACCACAAAATCATGCTGTGCCAAAAACATAATACTATCATAAAGTTGCAGTCCCTTCCAGAGCATTTTCTTTGATTATATCATTCTTCAGTGTAACTTTCTCAAAGTTAAAGATACCATGACTTCTTTGTGATAAACATATCCACCTTTTTTCCTGACAAGCCGACTGCGTTTTAAATTATGGGAGGCAATTCCGGTTTGGGGAAGTTCCACTCAAAAAGATTTCAAATCATAATGTTGGACTTCAAATAAGTTTGACTGAATAAGCAGTACAATTTCATTAATGCTCAGTCTTCAAGAGAATAACGTAATACTTGGCATTTAAATGTGACTTGGAATGACAAGAATAGCTCTTGTCATTCTTTTCCTCCTGATTATTTTCTCTCTTTGCATTCAACTGTAACAGTACTTTGAAAAGGACAACATATACTGTGCATTTGTGGTCTGCTTTCCCGATTTAATTCACGATATATCCCAGAAATAATTCACTGGAATGCATATGAATCTCTTTAGAGATTTAGTATCATAAGAATCTATTTTTTCCTCTCCCTCAAATCCCCACGTCTCTTTCCAGGTTTGTTTTCACACGGATGCTTTAAAATGTAATTGTCTCCATTTTTCACTTCTAATCTCTGTTAGCGGTGTTTACTGGAATCTTTCTCAAGCAGGTACAATACAATATTTATTGTCCGTCAATATGACGGAAATGTTATCACTTGATCCAGTTAATGAACATTTTTGGAATATTTTTGGAAATTTGGAAAGGAAACATATATGTTACATATATTACTACAGTGATATTTAACACGTCTGTAATATTACTGTGGGAATAATCGGGGGTTATTCATGGTCTGTGGTATTTGTTAAAGGGGTGGTTGATTGCCCCTTTTTACAAGATATAAAATAAGTCTCTGATGTCCCCAGAGAGTGTATGTGAAGTTTTAGCTCAGAATACCCCACAGATTATTTTTATAGCATGTTAAAAATTGTCATTTTTTGAGGGCGAGCAAAGACGTGTGTCTCTTTAAATGCAAATGAGCTGCTGCTCATGGGGCGGAGCTTCAAGAACCACAGTTAAGAGTGATTACCTCATGCAGACAGGCAGTGAAACTGTTCAGCCTTTTATGTTCAAACCGGAGTCGGACAATGATGGAGAGACTCAAGAAGAAGTGACGACATGTAGAATGCAACAAGATGTTCCTGAAGGGTTAGTAATTTATGTAGCCGATGTGGAAGTTAACCATCTTCAAGTCATTGATTAGCATATTCTGTTATGATAATCTCCCCCACTTCGTTGCGTGCTCCCAGGGGTGGGGTTTATGTAAATGTCAGGGTTAGTGATGTTACTAACCCGAGAGGAAGCTTGTAGTCCCTACCAGCCGTTTGTTGTAGTCCTTAAAAAACGATTTATGTAAAAGAACATATCTCCCTTTGCTCTGAACTTTGAGCGCTGTACCTTTGCAGATGTTGTTTATGCTCAAACAGCAACATTACACACTAACTAAAGTTTAAAATTGAAATCATAATCAACCACCCCTTTAATAATTTTACACTTTTAAAATGTCCATTTAATGTTCGGTGGTTGAAGAGTGAGCAGAATAATATCATCTCATTATACCCAGGTTTTGAAAATGCTAGCGCAAACCTTCCACTGATTGTTCACAGTTTAACAGATGTTACTACCAAAATTTGCGCAAGGCATCATGGGTTGTAGGAAAAAGGTGGATAGACTGTACCATCTGATGGGTCTTGTAGCACCAGGCTCTCTAACTCCGACCACTCTGTGTTGAGTCTCTTCATCAGCTTGTAGGCGTTCACCGGGTGAGACAGGAAGCCTTCGGGATCCGACGTGGATGCATGCGTCAGCATATCTAGTTTATTAGCCCAGCTGAAGACAGCAGATGGACACCAAAAAATACAAATGATTCATGGGTTCATGTGAAGTCACAAACAAAAAAATCATTTTAGTTAGAGATTCACCTCTTCACAGCTTCAAGTTTCAACTCTTCTGCCTCAATGTACTCTTTCAGGGATTTGATGAGCTCCCTCTCTGTAAATATCAGGTCTGTCATTTGGCCTTTACCATAAAAAAAAAAAAAAGAAATGACCACAAGAACAAAAAAGCATTAGAAGAGGATTCTGCACATTTATTCAAGCTTTACCATCCTTGAGATCTTTCAACAAAGCCAGTCATGACTGGGAAATATCTTAGCACATGAATACTCTAAAAAACAATGGGTTGTTTCAACACAAATTTGGGTCAAAAACCCAAACCCAAAGGTCGGGTTTGTCCGTATTTGACCCAAATTTGGGTTGAACCAACGCAGCATGTTTTTTAAAGTGAAATAAACTTGAAAACTTTTACTGTGCTTTTACTATTTCAGCTGTCGAGATTAACTATAAAGTGTTGATTATAGCATTATATTTATATCTACACCCACTGCATTGTGATTGGTGAGAGTGTAGAACATCCCCTGATTCAAATAGTAATTTAAAATATAGCTGCAAGCAGCAATTACGGGGGCCAAGCACAAAGAAGACGATAAGTCATGCATGTCAGACCAACTGCAACAATGAACCTTTAAAAGACATTAAGATGATTTTAGGCAAAATGGCAAAATCATATATACAGTCACTAATTATGCAATTTAATGGTTTATCACTTTCAACCAATAGGTGGCGCTGTGACCAAACTGATGTGGTGTGGACAGAGTGAGGTGACAATGACATGCAAAGGTTGGTGTCAATATGCCAAAGCATTGCAGGGATACAGCCTCAGAGTCATTTTGGCATCATGGCTCAACTCCTCAACTTATCCATCAACACAAAATCCCTAACTATTTGTCGGCACGGTCTGAAGACAATACAATTAAATTTTGGTGAAAATTGGACAAACAGTCTAGGACGAGTTTGAAAAAGTAGGTTTTTAACAAATAAAAAGATGGAGGACAGGTAGTTTGCCAAATATGGCAAAATTGGTATCTATGTTGTATTTCATTACAATAGGCTAATTTAATCAAAAGTTATTAGCATTTTTGTACATTTTGTTATAACTTTTGATCACAAGGTGGCGCTGCCCCAAAACATTTGGAGTACCTTCAGGGCATGGTGCGGAAGACACATACCGAGTTTCACAACGATACGCTAATGCATTTGTAAAGTATAGCATTAGCATTTTATATCATAATATTGCATTGTAGTCAATAGGAATTTCATATTTTGTTCTATTATAGCACCAACAAGAGGCACAATCCCACCATTTTTTTTATTTGTCCTCGGAGTGAGCCCATACATTTGTGTGTCAATTTTGGTGAAAATTTTTCTAAATAGACATTTATATAAAAAAAAAAATTAAAAAAAATGACTGACACCTGACTTTGATTTGATTTTACTACCCCTTACTATCAAAATTTTGACATTAGCATATGGCTATCGACCTATGTTTCCGAACTTCTGACACTGGTTTCGTCTCAATTGGACTAGCGGTTTTGAAGATATCAGCTAATGGTTCTTAAGCGCTAAATTACGACGCTGCACAAACCATACGCCGAAACCTGGCAAGTCTGGTATCGTACAGCAATACAGCATTTTATCACATAATTCAAAATGGCCGACAGCTAAAATGGCCAATATGGTAATATTTGATATCAATAATTCAACTCAGCATGACGTCCTGAATCTAACGAGACCACTTTTATGATTTTGACAAACGGTTCAGAAGTTATAAGCAAAAACAGCCATTTATCATATCTCCAGACCAGTAGGTGGCGCTGTGCCCGAAACGCTGCATGTTGCCTCAGGTCATGCTTGTGATGACATACCAAGGTTGGTCTGAATATGATAAAGCGTTGCGGAGATACAGCCTTGTGTCTGTTTTTGCAAGAGCCAAGTAAACTTTGTTTGTGCGTTTATCAAAAACGATTTGACGAATCAACTTGAATTCCATAACTTTTTGTCAGCACAGTCTGATGATGTTCTGTTTCAATTTTCGTGAAAAATCGGAGCAACGGCCTAGGAGGAGTTCGAAAATGGAAAATTCAAAATAGCGGGGAATGTTCATCATCGACGGAATCTAACCGAATCGCCATGAGCCAAGGAATCAGAGAAAATGTTGTTTCTAGCCCTTAGGGTTCAAAAATTATTAACATAAACATGAGTGCAACTTTGGACAGGTGGTGGCACTAGAGGGATTAAGACTCCAAATTTGCTATAGTGACATTTGAGACTGTCCTCTATCTGTGTACCAGATTTCACAACTTTTTACCATACGGTTCTATGGCGGCCATAGACTCAAGAGCGGAATAATAATAATAATAATAATAATAATAATAATAATAATAATAATAATAATAATAGGAACGCCAACAGTTTCAATAGGTGCCTCCGTACCTTCGGTGTTTGGCCCCTAATAACAGTTGATTTACATGCTAATAAGTGGTTTTCCATTACAGATTTGTGCAAAACTTTTGCAATATTTTCTAAATATCGATAAATGATTGAGAAATGGCGTTTCCGTGATTAAAAAGTAAATTTTCCTCTCTTACCAAGTCATTCCAAAATTCATGGCGACGGATGTCGGTAGGTTTATGTATATCACAGTCTTATTTTTAAATCGAAAGGAGACGTAGGCATGTTATCCAAGCATTAATGGCAAGGAAAGCCCCTTATACTTGGGAATGGCCACGTATGAGGTGTTTCTGGATGTTTCTCCCTCATATATGCATCAAGGTTTTGAAAAAAATGTGGCTTTTTTTGTTGTTTAGAATCCAATATTCTTTTGTCTTTTATGAGTTTAATAAAGAACTCCATCTTGTCTTCTGTCCAAACATACCGCGCCATCTTGAATGATCATGTGACTCAAGTACACCAGGTGACCTGTAAATTTCCATTGCAGTTTTGCGAAATATTCCTTTTTTCGAATTGCCTGAAAAACCACCCAATGCGAGCGTAAAAAAATTCCATTGGTCGTATTTTCAATTTGCAATTTGAAGGGTAATGATAACGCAGCTAGTGTGAAGTTGACCATTTAGTAACTGGCTTGGCAAGAAGAAAATAAGTTGTTTTGGCAACTTGCTTTTAATAGTCCAATAATGGATTTTTGAGTTCTGAAACATAATCCAGTACGTTTTATAGCATAATGACCTCTTACTGTCAAAGAATCAGGGAATAATTCGCAATACATGCAATGCAATACGAAAATGTTTATCATTAAAGCGTCAGTGTGTAATTTCTGCAAGATTAGTATCAGCAAATGGAATTGCAAATGTAATGTTTGCCAAACACTCCACTTACCAGGCAAACAGCTGTGTTGGGGTGGACAACAAACTCAAACAAACAGCTACATTGTGATAGCACAACAAAGCCTCAGTATTTACACGGTTTGGGGAAATCAAACCTTCCACTGGTTTACTTACAGTACAGTTGTCTCTGCATGTTCAATTGCAAAATCGAATGACTTTATTAAGAAATTTACCAATTGACGTGAAGATTTCTGCTTGCGTGTGAGAAGAGAAGAACAGCAGAGTCAGCAGCGTTAGCTCCAGAAATGTTGCCATCGTCAAGCAAAACCTACAAGAAAACCAGACATTTTAGCACATGTGCAAATGTACTGTATATTGGACTTAAAGTCTTCAACTGAAAATGTATGAGATTGTTAAAATTAATTTTGTATTATATATATTCTGCATTTTTACTGCATTTGATTAAATTAAATTAAGTCATGATGAGCAGAAGAGACTACTTTCAAAAACATAAATTGTAATGTTTCCAAACTTTTGACAGGTATTGTGTGTGTGTGTGTGTGTGTGTGTCATATATTATATTATATATACATATATATGATGATTTGCTGCTCAAGAACCATTTATGATATTATCCATGTTGAAAACAGTTTTTGCTGCTTAACATTTTTGTGGAAACAATGATACCATTCAAACATTTGTGGTAAGATTAAAAGAGAGATTCACACTTTTATTCATCAAGGACTTCAATTTAATAAATGCTGTTCATTGAACTTTCAATTCATTATAAAAAATCCTC